>SDVV010025909.1:0-12343 GCA_016164225.1 Gammarus roeselii | reverse complement strand
TATACACGTTCAAGTAGGTCTTCTAGATTATAATCAAAATGTTATACGTCCAAGGATATTGAAGCACTGAATCCGATAGATAATTATTTTATCATCCATGACGCGTTTCGTCATCCCTTAGCTCATCAGATACGCGTCTCAAAAGCAGACATTTAACATGAAAGAATTCAGAAAGAATTTTCCATAAACAACTGCCTCTGGTATCTATTTTACGAAAATGATCGGCCAAAATTTAAAAACAATTACAAACGCTTTCAAATTATTTCAGACAAAAGAGGAAATTTTGTGTACGAATGATGCCCTGAGGAAGGTTGGTTCCAGCGACGTGGAAACTGGACACGGGCGCAGCGGATAAAGGAAGTCATTGCGGTCTCCACATTGGTTTCGAGTGCTGCACTTACTTGGTAGATGTTGGTTGAACAATCACTAAACCTTACGCCTTCAAATGTTTCGAAAAATTGCATATATTACGTGATCTAACTTATATGGAAGGTGGCTCAAATAATACTTAGAATAAAATCTACATACAAATTGTTTAATAAATTATTTCAAATTTGATCGTAATGCTTTATGTTAGCAGGTGTTCACATTTATTGTATACTTTAAACCTGGCTTGATATTTTTTTCTTGACATGTTCTGAAATGACTCGTGTGCCTATGTTCAGCTTCAAGTCTAAAATGTATCCTACTGTTCACACACGGTCCCATTTACTAAGTTACACGTTGTAGTGAACTCTCTAATGTTTCGTAATCCGATTTGATTGTTTCAGCCTATCAATCTACGAATGCTAGATTTTTTATACACATTATTGTCTTGTTCCATTGTTATCAGGAATCTCATAACGTTTGCGTTTTATTTATGTATATTACTTCAAGTACTTCTGGTCAAAATTTATTTCAAATATGTTTATTTCAGATATCTCTGCAAAAAGTGCTCCGGAAGAAGAAAACGATGTATTAGAAAAAACGGCTGAAAATCATGGGGAAACCACAAATTACACTGGAACAAGAATTTGGGATATCAGGTATGTAAATGGAAGCTTGATTGTAGAAAACTATCCATTTGCCATACAAACATGGCCCATTATTTTTGACGGTAAATTATTTTCCCGAAGTTTCATTAATTCTGAGGATTTGATGGACACCCTACCAATTACTCTGTAATTTGTAACATATCGCAATGATTCATTCTATAATCATGTTTTCGCTATGCACATTTCTATTTGAAGACGTCAATCATCTTCTGAACTAGGAAAATGGATAGTTTCCTTCAATATTTAGGAAATTATTCCAATCTAAATTTCAGACAGAAGGCAAGAAGAAGACGAGGAACGCGGACTGTTATGCGGCAAGAGGGTTTCTATATGTTCAAAAATGGTGTTCTCACCTTCACACCGAGAACAGAGTCTATCGGGATAGAAAAAACGAAAGACAATCACATAAACAGGAAACAAGGTATTGACTCCACATCTAAGATTTCCTCTCCTCCTAGCTCGAATATAGATGGTTCTAGTACTCATTCCACGTTACCAAATCCAATAAACATACACATTTTAAGAGATAGATACGTCCAGGAAGAGCCATTGAATGAAAAGCTGTCCAAAAATCATGGAGAACAAACAACGTCGTTTTCGCCATTGACAAAAAATGATAATTACCTAATCAACGCATTGATGAATAGGATCACAAAGGTTCAAGCGGGAGATTCTACTCCAAATGACCTTGACACATCAAAGTCCGTTCCCACAACTACTCCAAATTTCCCCAACGATAAGAAGCCAAGTTTACAAACAATTCAGACATTCCCCTCTCTCTATCCTAATACTCCTACTTACTCACTGTCTGGCTCAAACCATCAAGCATTCTCGACACCTAACGAATTTTCGTTCCCCAATATCCAAGATCAGTCTCCAATTCATGATCTGTTGTTGTTGTGGTCCCAAACAACGACAGATCCACCCTCTTCACTATCCACTCGGCCATACCCACCTTTGGTGACCTGGTCATACGTTACCGATGAACACGGAGCTATTGTTGCCAAGAGAGGTAACCCTCCGGAGATACACTTACCACTTGCTTATCGTGATAAACATCACCACGGAGACACGTTGGGACCGGATACATATAAATCCACGGATTTAGACGGTAGTAACTGGTCCACGGAAACGTTAGGGGCCGTTCTGTCAGAAGATCTAAAATTTGAAGATATTAGTCGAACCGAAATCATGGACTTGGAAAAAGCGAATTATGCGGTATACCCCTCACACAGTGCAACTGATTCTGGTCCACTTGACGTTCAGCCCGGGCATACATCAGCAATTGCCGTGCATCCTGTTACAACATCTTCAGTTGCGGATCTTGGGGTGGTTGAAATAGATGATATTCATAGTTCAGAACATCCATTTTATTTTTCTACAACCACAAGACGTTCCTTGGATTTTTTCGTATCCACTAAAGACTCTGCAGTTGATTATCCGGAGAGTTATCTGTCTACAGAGGCGGACGTCAACTCAACCGAGTCTGCAGTCCAGTTTCAGCAGCAAACAGGCGACACAATCTATGACATCACTCCAGTGTTGACAGGAAATGATGTCACAATTTTCAGAGAAAACATTCGAGCATCGATAAAAGACCTTTTCAATATGAATACCGCTGATGGTCTTAGACTGTCTCCTGGAAATTTGATGTACATCCAATCAACAACAGAGAGCAAACTAAATGATGATGTTGTTGGAATGGACACCACAGGGCTAAAGGATTCAAATAACAAGAAAAAAGTTGGTGTCTTAAGCGCTAGTGAAACCGATCACAATAACCTCAAAGCGACCGAAACACAGATCAGTTCAAGCATCCATCAAGTTGAGGAAGAAGAGGAAACTATGAAGCCCACAACCCCTGACGAAGGGGTGAATCCTTCATCCGATCAATATTGGGAGGAATTGTCAACTCCGGTGGAGACCATGGATCTTGTTGAAGAAATCCCGCTAACTAGTGCTAGTTACAGTGATTCATTTGAGCCTGGAGATGACAACTCTACATCCACTTCGCCATCGGACAGAATGACCTCTGCCGTGTTTAGCGACGACTCCCGGGTAGAAAGTTTAAATCTAGATCAAGTGATGGGGTTCAGGTACAATCAGAGTGCGGCAGACCCATATTACATAAAAGCTTCTCCCTCGACTAAGGTGTCATTTTTTGAGTCGTATGGAGCCCTGAGTGATTACATTCCTACGTTGATAACGGCCAAGCCGCAGGGGGCCGTTACTCCAAACATCGCAATTGAAGAATTGGAACTTCAGACTGGCGTAAAAATACCCGAGGAACTCAAGAAAGCAAACATCAAAATTAATTTTAACGAGCTTTCTGAAACTGAACTGAATTTTTTCACAACTTTCCCAACAACGAGAGCTGAAGAAGCGGTAGTAACGCCTCTGGTATTTATTGAATATACGCATTCTCCGGTTACTGATTATAATACTCGAACGAGTTCATCGGGGGACGAAGTAAAAAGTTCAACGATGACGAGAAATAACTCAATTTCAATCACAGAACCAACAACTTTTTTCGACGTAGATTCTTCGAAGCCTAACAATCATATTTCCTCTATATTGTCTTTCTCACAAATCAACATACACGATTATAACGACCTTTTCTCCAATAACATGTCCTCCTCTAATGAATCCGCATCAAACTCAGGATCTATCATGATGGGTTCAACTCTGAGTGTTGTTCAAACTGTTTATCCCGAAGAGCTGAATGGAATTCCAACTGAAGCGACGATCACGCCAGTGCTACAAGAAGAGAACTACACTAACTTGGTACCGTTCCCCGCCGTGGCGCAATTTTTCACCCCCTCTTCAGTCATCAGTGAAGACGAGGAGATTTCAGATGACTACTCCGGATTTGAGAGCGCTGCTGAACTCCATGCAAACTATACAGACGTTTACGATTACCATTACGGGTTTAGGCCCGAGGAGAATGAAGCGGTTCCAGCGGCTCCGACGGACCCATCTCTCAGAGTATCGGTGCTGCTTGCTAGTGACACAACGAACGACCCGGTCGACTCCCTGAACCAGCCCGTGACTGATGGAACCTTAGGACTGACGCCTGGCGACCATCACTCGCAAATACAAGACTCCTTTCCTACCAAAGTTAGCTCAGGAGGCACAGTTGTAAGGGAAGAGGGCATCAACGTCTTAAAGCACCACTACGATAAAGTCAAGGATAAGATTCCGGCTATAATAAAATTCCCTGTTCCGATTAATCAGTCTAATGAAGTTTATAACTTCCCTGAGTTTGCTGACATTGTTAGCCATACAAGAGTATCTGAGCAGAACTCGAGCAATACTCCGCATACTCAGAGTGTCGATGAATTATTCACCAAGTTAACTGAACATTCTACTGGACTGAGTACGCAATCTCCTCAACCTAACGGAAATGCAATTCCAAAGAATGAACTGAAATTAGTTCTCATAGGCTCGAGTTCTGACCAAAATGCCAATGAAATCGACGAAGAGCAAACTGGTTCGATATTTGTGTACAAAACACTAACCGAAGACGAAATGAAGAAGTTTTATTTAAATATTTTACCGATTACGCAGTTTGACGACAAAGCTATTTTGCTAACTGAAGACATATCCCAAATGGCAGATCAGCAAGGGACATTCACCGAGAGTCACATGCTTGCAGAGGCTGACGACGATGATGGCGAGGGACGCACACTGCAAATACCAAACGAGGCTTCAACAACGCAAATGGCAATAGCACTGGCGGACGATTTGGATATTGGAAACGATTTTCAAACCCGTTCTTCTGTCCAACTGAATATTTCGAAAGCTCAGAAGGACTTGGATAATGAACAAGAAACTGATTCAATTGTCTGGAAGTTAAACAATCCTGAACTAGTATCCACTCCGTCCAATCTGGATATTAATTTCAAAGCAAATAATGGAGTAGAAAAAAGTGCAGGTGAATACAATGGAAGTGGATTTCTAGATGAAAGTGTATACGTAGATCCGGCATATATAATGGTTTCTTCTGAGCTGATACAGCCGTCACATTCAAATGACCCGAGAAGCTCGGGGGATTACCCCCATGGGAAAGTGCGAAGATCGACGCATTTTTATGATGATAAGATTACCTCACAACTGAACATTCATCGTGTTAGGACTACCCCTAGTAGTTCAACTAACGAAACATATGTCGAAAAAGTTAATAACAAAAACCAAGAACATAGTGTTTCTAAATTTAACGAATTGTCTGACCAGTGGGATAATGTTCACACAGTTGATGCTCACTCGGAAGAAACATCGACCGAAATTGGCAGGGAAATCTCAGATTCCCCTTCGACTAAATCAGGACAGTTGTTTGCAATGACCGAGATAAACAGCCCGATTGAGTCAAACAATGATTCTCTTATCATTTTAGTTGATAATTCTGCTGGAGTTTTTGCCTCGACGCATTCATCTGAGTATCAAATAACCAACTCAACCGACGTTATCAACACGGAACTCTTCCAAACATTTGTCCGAAATCAAGTTTCTAAAAATGAGTCAGCAATTACAACAACATCACCAACTATTTCGACTCTAAATACTCTTTTCCCTGAAAGACACAACACGTTGGGCCACACGATGCCTGAAGATACCAACTCGATCGGGAAGCGTGGTGATGGCAACTATCCGAATAATCTTTTGGACTTGTTTGGTCTTGATCAATATCCAAGTTATTTTTTTAATGGTGATGCTGATGAGCAATCATACGATGAAGATGCGAGCTACGACGTGAACTACTACGACCCGTTGCGCGTCAGTTTCCCGTCCAGTGGCTCTGCATTAGACGACAAATCCTCGTACAAACAACATCTTTGGAGGAAAATATTGCATTCGAACACAATGAAGCAGAAAACAAGTACAGATTATTTAAAATTGAGACAGGGGTCTGAGTGGCAGAAGATTCTTACGACGAAATTGACCAAAATTCACCCGATACAGTCTAAGCACTACTCTACATCACTTTTGAATGTTGCTGATCCATCTTACCGTTCAATGAACAACGAGGTTCATAGAATTGCTGCTCAAAAACTCCAAACGAGCTCATTGTTAAGTCCCCTACGAGGATCCTCGCATTCACGAGGCATTCCCTTTCCAACATTCTCCACTGTGTACATGGCAAACAATGTCCCCTATGGGGATCAATACAGTGCGAGTGTAAGGTCATCCTCTATTGACAGAAATGGGATCTACTTGCCTCAAGATTTCGACCTGGAAATAAAGAAATTGTACCAGCAACTGCGAGATCCTGTTTCCGATGAACGACCTGATGGACTTGCGGAACCATGGCAAGTTCATTTCGATGGTTTCCCTGGCACGAATCTACAGCCCTCGTATGAAGAAACAACAACAATATTCTCCGTCAAAGTGAAGCCTTCCCTAACCGTTTTTGCTCGTTTGACCGAGTACTCTGTAATAACTTCTTCAACAAAATTAGACATTAATTCGGGTTCGATCCTCCAACAATTGAGTACACAATCAACAAAAGCACAACACTCTGAATTAGAAGAGCATCAACAAAATCAGAGACCTAGCGAAATCGTTGACGTCACAACGACTTTTGAGAAAGCTCCTTTGACGTACTCAAGCCTGGTATCCGTACCTTTTAGTGAACATCTCTATTCGTCAATGGGAATGAATGATGAAAACGACTATGACTATTTTAGCAGGATCAATTCAAATTTTAATCACTATAAAAGTTCATTAAAGTCAGAAACAATATACCGGTCACCCTCGTTGCCAAACGAACTGCGTGAAAGGGTGTCATATCAACAGGTGTCCAACATAACGTCGGGCGCTGCCACGGCGACTAGGATCACAGGTGCAATTTCCGACGAAGTGAGTCGCGCAATATTATTTGATGTTCCTCTCTTTTCTGCTCATTTTATCAGATTAAGAACACCGGCTCAGAATCAAACGACAATTGTTACAAGCGACCTGCTTAATCCCAGTTTCCAATTATTCCCAAAATTAGTTGAGACTATTCAAATAAAACCCATCTCATTACGAGTTACTCATCAACGGGAAGAAAATGTTGGCAATGCTTATGATGAACCTTTGGCCAAAAATAAGCAAACTGTGATCAGGAATTCTTCAGAAAACACAAGGAGTCAAAACAGGTTGAAAGAACCAAATTTTGATCAGCAAATTTTGGTTCCAAGTGAATACGTAAGCGAATCCAGGGACGATAGTGAGAAGTATACCAGCCAGGATACTTTCTATTTGACTAAAGTAAATACAGATTATGATCAATCACAACTCGATTTGCCTCCAACGGGTCTAAATTTGAAGGATAGCGGCACCATGTCCCGAGCACCAAACACTGGCTTGCTCGAAGCAAACGTTGGTACCAACCCAAAAATAGAGGGTAACCTGGAAAAATTAATTCTAAATTTTCTTAAAGTTGTTCATGCTTCCTCGAATAACGACGACGATTTTGGTATGCTATCAACGATTCAACCACAAGAATATAATCCTTACTATTCTGAGCAATCAAATATTTTGGAAAATTGGGCGGAAACCCTTGCTGACACTTTAACAAGTGGACAGATAGCTGATACGAACATAGCTGAAGTCCAAGAGAATATGAATGTCACAATGCTCAATGTAATATTACATAGCATGATTCCTCACAACTGGAACTTTTTAGATAAAAACATATCTCTGCACTTTACAGACATTCCTGGATCAACCCCATCCCACATCGACTTGTCGCCAGATACAATCTTCAGCAACAATTCCCGTTTGTCAATTACAACAAAGGAAACAATGAACAGGAATTATTCAGGTCCCTCCCTCAATGGCGATGCAGTTCACGCCCCGCCCTCATACATCCTGAAATATGACAAGAAAACAAGCAATCATCAGACAACATCAGGTACCATAGTTTCTGATGAACCTTACAGGCCATTTGCTCCACATGAAATAACACCTTCAAAGTCTTCAGAAGTTATTAAATATTTCCACAACGATCAATCTGAAGATAGTAATTTGCTAGCAACAACGAAATCAAACTTAATAGAACCGGATGACATGGCGATGACTAATCCTCCCCTTGAATTAACACCAACACTCACACCAAACTTAATAGAACCGAACGACATGGCGATGACTAATCCTTCTCTTGAATTAACACCAACACTCAAACCAAACTTAATAGAACCGGATGACATGGCGATGACTAATCCTCTCCTTGAATTAACACCAACACTCAAATCGAGTCATAAGCCCGTTATTTTATCCTCTCATCCAAAGGATACATCGCCAATGCTCCTGCAAATTGGACCGGGCAACATCAGAGAGGCCCCAGCTACTGTGCAGGATAATCGAGATAACAGACCAACACCTGGCTATATGTTGGAGGAAACACCACAGATCAATGGGGGCTTCAACGACGAATCCCCTTCTACTGGATCATTAAGCCATTTATCAGTGACATCTAATTTTAATCTTCCTCCTATTGACCCACCTAACTTGAAAACAAAAGCGAATTTTGATCTATTGTCTGAACAAATCCATCAGTTACAGTTATCTCTGTTAGAAATTGTGAAAGGAAATGCCCAAATGAAAGATGGCAATGAGTCAAATTCGCCCTATTTGCCAAATAAGAATTTGGAAAACAGTGTCAACCCTCAAGAAAAGTCGAGTGAAACGGTAGCATCGGAGCCTGCAAATCCAGCTACCGTATCACAGATACATGACACAAGCAAATACCCAACCAGAAAATCATCAGCGAACTTGGAAAATGTTACGTCAGAAGATGTTCAAGTGCTAATTGGAACTTCGCCCTCCACTAACAAAGCAAATCTGACTCCCGGCATCTCTGCAGTTTCTATTTTTCATGGAAATGTCATCGGAGTAAACACAATGAAAGAAAATTTAAATTTAAAGGATTATCGCACCACTAGCAACGATTTTCATCCAACAGGCTCAAGTTCGTTCAACCCATTGGAAGATCGCACTGAATATCACGAATCGCTGCAGAATATTTTAACTTCCGTCAATGGAACGGATGCAGAAAGGCTTGTAGTCCCGGTGAAGAGCGAGGCTATTTCTAGTCAAGACATTTTACACACAAATAATCATGTGGCAAATACAAATTTACTTACAACAAGCTCGCAACATTTTGATCCAGATTCCCTCACTGACATTGCTATAGGTCTTTTGGAGAGGGCTCTTGAAAAACTCAAACATAATTTTAACTCTTCTCATACCTTCGACAACGCAAATTCCATTTCCGTCATCCGTGAAAGTTTAGAACAGGTCGGAGTCTCAGATGTAGGGAGCCCCTTCCGGAACAGAACAAAATTAGATCACCAAAATGAAATACCTACTTTACCATCAAATTCTTATGAACAACATGATCCGAGAAATTTTAGCTTAGTTGAAGATTCCCTACAATTTCAGTATAAAAATGTTCCGTTTTCACTAAACCCAACACAAACAGTACCTGTTTCAGCAAACTCTCAATTTCCTTATTTGAGCGGATCCACGAGCAACAATTTTTTAAACTCTCATGGTCCCTATGACCAATTTGTTTCGCAATCAATTCTAAATTTACATCAACAAAGTACTGGTAAACCAAGTAATAGTTTGCAGAGAACACAATTTGCAGCTGAACCGAAGAAGCCGAACGCGTATGGCGAAACAGGCTTCTACACCCACATAGAACACATATTGGCATCTCCAAGACCCTCATTATTTCCTCCAAAGGGCGTGCAAATGACGAAGATTCAGCCGTATCACCATGTTACAGATTCTACATTTCAACCATTGTACTATTTTCACGAGTTAATAAATTCTCCTGTGTCATACTCGCCATCACAGTATTTTGTTCTCCCATTGAGTAAAATCCAGATACTACCTGTCCTCACACCAGTTTCTGAAGGCGATATAAAGTCAACCCCAAGCGTTTATGGAAACAGTTATCAACAACACACTAGAGAAAATTTCGTTGATCAATTTTATAATCCAACATGGCATGCTAGTGAAGGTTCTGCATCTGTTCACTCAGTAACGCCTGGGAGAAATGCTGGGAACTATGCTCCAACAACTACGGACCGATCAGAGTATATCGTGCATAATACGACTGACAACCGACCTCCAGCATACAATGAGGACTCTGATTTACAACCGGACGATTTAGATGACTGGCAAAAGGACAAAAATAATCCACCACATTACGAGCATGGAAGTTATTTTATGAATAAATCCACACCTGTCGTCAACACTCAGTTGGAAACACAAGAATTAGGTGTTAATTCAGAAAATAAATATGATATCAATTCATTTCATGCAAATTTTTCTTATAATGATACCATAAAAATTATTGACAAGATGAACAATTCTGATATCGATTTATTCAGCCTATTTTCTGTCTTTATGGGCACCCTGGAACCCTTTGAAACTATAGCTACGGGTGCGACTAAAACGTTCAACAAGCAGAAAACAGTTTTCGAGTTTCATCAGCCAACTACACAGATTTCAGTCGCAGAACATTCGACGACAAAATTTCATCGCGATGAAATTTACGAGAGTTTTCCTAACCCGTTGGACTATCCTGGGCCTGTAACAATTCGAGAATCAACGCCTTATAAAAACTCTTATGAGTACATCAAAGCAACAGGCAATTCCAACTTTGGAACGAACAAAAGTCTTCTAGGAACGATTTCAAGGGAAATTCATTCAGATGAAATGGATCGAAATAAAGTCACAAACTTGTTGTATGACGCAACAAATAAAAGCTATTTTGGTACTGCGATAAGCAGCAGCTCGTCTCAAGGCAATCCAAACACGAAATATAGTTTGGAAAATCGTTTTCCAAACTTCGAATTTACCCACCCACTCATTCAAGAACTTTATCAGGCGCTTCCAGGGCCATCGAAATCAAAAACCGTGACAGATTTTGTTCAACAAATATCTGGAAAGGAAATACACGCAACTCCATCAAAGAGCCAACACAACTTATTCGTCACGAATCAGTACGAATTAAATCCTACACAACCCGCATTCTCTAGTCTAAGGAATTCCCTCTTCACTCAAGGCTACGCTTCTCCTGCTCCCACGAAGAGGCACACTGAGCTCCAATATTCGACTATGACTTCACAGTCAAGCCCCGAATATCCTCTATTCAGGCCAACGATACTCCAGACTCCAGTGCCAGTATTCGTTACCCCAAGTTCTAGAGAAAACATTGTGTCGTCTTCTACGAACGGGCCGAAATTTTTGTCAACTTTATCGCCATCTCTCGACTCTCCAACTGTGATAAGAAACTTTCTTCCGGGAGATTTCATGCACGACCGTAATGTTGAAGGTGGGTGGAAGAATGCACGACCGTGATGTTGAAGATGGGTGGAAGAATGCACGACCGTGATGTTGAAGGTGGGTGGAAGAATGCACGACCGTGATGTTGAAGGTGGGTGGAAGAATGCACGACCGTGATGTTGAAGGTGGGTGGAAGAATTGTGAATATGCATTCGGGGATCTTTTGAAACAGTTAAATAAGGTGCAACATAGATAAGGTGCATAAGGTGCAACATAAATAAGGTGCAACATAGATAATGGTGAGCTTACAGTGGTCGTTTAGGAATTGGTGTTGCAGTTCCTATTTGCCTAAGCCATTCATATAATTTGTTTCTTTTATATTCATCAACGTGATAAATACCCGTGACGTCATGAAATTATCTGTTTGAAATTCAAAATGGAAATTCATCAGGAATTTGTTTGAAATCAATTTCTCTCAAGTTCATGAAAATAACAATATATTCGGAGCACCGAAACAACATATTTCATGAAAAATTTTACTATCTTCTTACAGTGTACAGCTGTTCCTCATCAGGGAGTGCCCGCATCAGCAACTTCCTGAACCCAGCGTTCCCAGACCACGACACGTCAACAGGGTCGTGCTCTTTGCTCTTGCATGTAGAGGATACCACAGTCTGTCAGGTCAGGGTTGCATCATAGCAGCACTGTCGTGCTTCCTGCTCTTGCACACAGAGGATACCACAGTCTGTCAGGTCAGGGTTGCATCATAGCAGCACTGTCGTGCTTCCTGCACTTGCACACAGAGGATACCACAGTCTGTCAGGTCAGGGTTGCATCATAGCAGCACTGTCGTGCTTCCTGCTCTTGCACACAGAGGATGCCAGTCTGTCAGGTCAGGGTTGCATCACGGTAGGAGGGTCATGCTTTCTGCTTTTTTGCACATAGCGGATGCCACAGTCGGTCAGGTCGTGGTTGTATATATATATATATATATATATATATTTATATATACACATATATTATATGCA
>SDVV010025908.1:0-12343 GCA_016164225.1 Gammarus roeselii | reverse complement strand
TATTCATCAGCGACATACCCTAGGTCTGCCTCGCCGGGTGCCCTTCAAGACGGATGAATCCAAACCCCGCTGCCTGCGCTTCATGTTTAGTTTAATTTCTTTTGCTTGACGTTTTGCTGCTCTACAGTGATACGCACGATTCATGTTATGAATATTTTGTTTTTCAATATAGACGATTGGTCCTGTCTGTGATATTTTATTATTCGAATCGTTTATTTTCTGGTTTAAATGAACCTGTTACAGTTAAAAATATTTTCAGGCAGTTCTCCAGCCCGCCCTATTAGGAGCAGCCATTGTCCGATCATCGTCATTAAGAGCAGAATCTTCAGCTCTCTCCCCGGCTCATGCATAAATCAAAGGCTATTCCTCAGCCCCCTCACTATTGGTTATCCCACAAGCTCTCTTTCATTAGAGCAGGTCCTCCGTCCCCCACCGGTGTAGGCAGTCTGTCCCCCATCCCTCTCCACTAAGGTCATTACACACCCCCCTCCATTGAGAGTATTCTTCCCGGTCCCCCTTATTGAGGACCAATATGCACAGGACTTCTGGTTTCCTTGATTTAGAACGGTCTCCTCGCTCACGAGCAACAAGGGAACTGCCCCGTTCCCTCTGTTGAGGAACAACTCCCATTTACCCTCTCCTCCCCGACTCTCGCTACTATAGGCCTTCATCTCGGCTCCCTCAATAAAGGGCTATTCCAATGCCCTCCTAATTAGGGCAATTACCTCGGTTCCCTCCTTTTTTATTTATTCCAACCAAGCCCCGCCATAAATAGTATTCCTCCCCCGTCATATTTATTTACGTTAGTCCCCTTGCCACCTCCGTAATGATCAGTCACTTCGATCCAGCCGCGTCCATCAAGCCCACCCCGGCCGTGTCTATCAAGAGCAGCCCACTCCGGTCGCGTCTATCAAGGGCAGCCCACTCCGGCTGCGTCTATCAAGAGCAGCCCACTTCCGCAGCGTCTATCAAGGGCAGCCCACTCCGGCCGCTTCTCTCAAGGGCAGTCCTCACAGCCCCCTCCAGTGAGAACAGTCTCCCTAAGCCACCTTAATCTTCATAATTGTGAAGGACATCTGACTGACACATGAAATACCCCGATGTGATAGCCCTGCATTGGACGTGGTTTTATCCAAGGCCGATTATCCGATCTTCCTTTCCTAGAGAAATTGTTTGTCATTGTCCATTTTTTAGGTAGTAGTAGTAGTTGCTACAGTTTTCCACCGGAGTCCCAACGCGAAGTTAATGCAGACTCCCCTGTAGGGCAATTGAAGAGTGGCAAAGTAGGTACAGCGTAGATGACGAGAATTTTCAACGCAGATTCCGAGTAGGTTTAACGTAGATTCCGAGTAGGTTTACATAGATACCGAGTAGGTTTAACGTAGAGACCTAGTAGCTTTTAACGTAGATACCTAGTAGGTACAACGTAGATACAGAGTAGGTTTAACGTAGATACAGAATAGGTTTAACGTAGATACAGAGTAGGTTTAACGTCGATACGGAGTAGGTTTAACGTAGATACCGAGTAGGTTAGCGTAGAAGTAGAGTATATGTCTACAAGACGCGGATGTGAAGGAATTAGATAAGCCAAAATTATAGCACCAAGACGCGGATGTGAAGGAAATAGAAAGACCATAATTTTAGCACCAAGACGCGGATGTGGGAAAATATGATAGGCCATAATTAGCGGAGCAAGACGCGGATGAGAAGGAATTAGATAGGCCAAAATTAATGCACCAAGACGCGGATGTGAAGGAATTAGATAGGCCATAGTTATAGCACCAAGACGCGGATGTGAAGCAATAAGATAGACCATAATTAGCGGAGCAAGACGAGAATGTGAAGGTATTAGATAGTCCAAAATTATAGCACCAAGACGAGGATGTGAAGGAATTAGATAGGCAATAATTAGCGGAGCATGACGCGGATGTGAAGGAATTAGATAGGGATTTATTAGCGGAGCAAGACGCGGATGTGAAGAAATTAGATAGGGATTAATTAGCGGAGCACGACGTGGATGTGGAGGAATTAGATAGGGATGAATTAGGGTGTACGAAACGCGGATGTGAAGGAATTTGATATAGGATGACTAGATTCTTGAACCTATTATCGAATGTAATTGTTATGAAGTATGTTATTTGTTAATGTGTCTGACTCAGGTGCTGTATTTCTCGGACATAGTAGTTATATGTTAAGACAAATTGATTTTGTGGTTAAGTTAGTTACTGATGGTACATAGAGATACCTAGAACGCAAGTTTTTGTGTGACCACCCGAGAAGTTGAGAGTGGGTGGTCCGAATGATCTGTATCTGTCAAATGTCACACAAAGATTTTATCTCGAGATAAATAGTCCTCTTGGAGAATAATTTTCCATACGGGAAATTTCAGTTTTCCTTACGGTATCTGGGTGCTTTCATTTACGATTGCTTACGTAAGGATTATATAGATGTACGTTATTAGGTCTTGTCTACGCTATATATGATTGTTTTGGAATATTTCGCACGGTAGGAGGGCATAATATATATTACTATGTTTGTTATTGAATTACTCATTTGAATAGAAGGCATTGTTTATACATGATTTTTTTTATTGCACGTTTGATATTATTTGATTAAATCCACTCGCTTTTTCCAAGTTAATATTTTTTTTCAGAGATGGTTGTAGTGGAAGTATAATTGATCACTATCTGTTGCTCGTTATATATATATATATATATTAATTCGATTCTGGTATGAACAGTGCTATAGCAAGTTTTCTGGTGAGGGTGCGCTTGAGGATTGCCGAACGCAAAAAGTTGGAAGCGCTCCTGGAAAATTAGGTGAGATTGCTCTTCCCAGTTCTTTGTCTTATAACTTAGTTCCGTATCATGTTTGCTATGATTGAGTATTTGTTTCGTTATATATTTGTGTCTGGATTATAATTCTGTATATTTTTTCTTTACATATATTTTGTATTCTTATCTAGTAGTGGTATATTTGTTCCATCTCGGAGGTGGTTTGGTGGAGTTTTTAGCGGTGGGATGTTTGATTCAAGCTCATGTATGGGCAGCAGGAAGGCATTTACACACATTTTGTGCAAAATGGGCTACCATTCACTGCCAGATGCAAGTTACCTAACCTAACCAACTTAACCATGAATTATGTGTCATCGCTCGAGATTTTTCATGCATTTTATCACGGTTTGATACCGCCATATACCAGCATATGCAGGCATACGCCGGCATATGCCGGCATATGGCGGTATCAAAAATCTCGAGCGATGACACATTATTCATGGTTAAGCTGGTTAGATTAGGTAATATGCATCTGGCAGTGAATGGTAACCCATTTTGCACAAAATGTGTGTAAATGCCTACATGCTGCCCCTTACATGAGCCATCGCAGTGACGTTAACGATCCTGTATGTATAAAATTGGACTCATATCTATACTCATTCAGATAGCGGTCCATTTCCAGGGAAGTAGGATGTCGCCCAGTACGATATGAAAGTATTTTACCAGAAAGGAAAATGCAGGAGTATGTGTTATTTGCAATGCGGAGATAAAATAAAGCCAATCAAGATCGACGTTCGGGTTTTGGCAACATCTGAAAGGACAGCATTATCTTGAAGATGATACTCTAAAAAATGGGCGAAAAAATATAAGCTCTAGGGATGCTAAGGGTGTGTTGATAGAACATAACAATCCGGACTTTGGTATCAAAAATAATTATATACACGACGCTCAACAGGGTGCGGGCAGTAAAGAAAGTGCAATGCCGGTATCAATCAAACGTGAAACGCATAAAGATTGGGTGAAATGGGAGGAGTATAGCCAAACCTTAGCCGCAATTGAAAATAATAACATCACTGTCAGTGACAGTGATTTTAAAATGTCTGATAGTGATATTGAGGATATAACATGTGAAGAAAAACGAATTATCAAATGGGGTAGTGAATGAGTGTCAGGTATAAGAAGTGTAAAATTGCATAATAAAATCAAATGTATATCTGACTTTGTTTCAAAATTATTGGTAATGAAACATGAGGAGAGAGAATCATGTCTCAAACGTTTGAGTGCTATGAGAAATATGTATATTTCGGAAATCTGCGGGAATATAATGAATGGTAACGTGGGCAATAGCAAGAAGAAACCTGAAACGATTCGATATCATAAACATGTAGAAGTAATTAAAAAATTTGCGTCCATAAAAAGTTCGCTGAAGACTATATAAAGAGTTTTGGTTACAAGGATAGGATTGCACGTGTTGCATACACTTCTACCAAAGGTCGCTGTTTATCTAAAATGTGTACTAAGGGCGTTAGTCTAGATCACCAATAGATCAGAGATAAAAAACACCCTGATGATAAACCCTCCACCGATATGTCGAGTCGACAGCTTCAGGTGAGGAATAAATATACATCATTGTTAAAGAACCCACAGATTGGCACTGGTACCAAGGATCAAGATAACACACGAAAGGGAGGTCGAAGTCATTACCAATGATTCGCCAAGATGCTCACGGCAATTTTTCGGCGTCAAAAAGTTATGTTTTCTTATGAATGATATCCCATGTATATATATGTATACATAAGTGTGTCAAAATGTATTATCAATGTAAAATATATCAAATAAATCTTTGCTTGTTATATCCTAAATTTATCTCGAATGAACTAGCATTGAAAATGTACTAAAACGCCTCATGCCCCACGTTGAAAATGTGATAGATATTAAGCTAATTGAAGTTGTACACAGCTACCTAAGCTATCGTAGATAAATAACACATCAGGTGAAGGGTAGCCAAACCGTAATTGCTCTAGGACCCCTCCATCCAGTAAATTGTCTTCTAAACGGTAAAGTATACATTTGCTGAGGATCAATAACGAAAAAAAAATCCATTAAAATGTATCATGCACTTACACCTCTTAAACATTCATTTCTATGATTATCGTGCAGAAATTTACATCATGAAACTATTATTGAAGGATTAAAACAGTAAGCTATTTATTATGCAGATTTCTCTATGTCTGATAACAAAGAAAATGATGGAAGGAGATACTGTTGGGGTAAGTACAATGGAGCGCTAAGGGTTAAAGTCTCTCTGTCTTAATCGTAACAAAATGTCATACATACATACATATGAAAAAACACAATGATGCAACAACCAACCAAATATGCCTGAAATAGTGTGAAAGATGCAAACCTAAATATCCTACATTTTTATAACAATCTTGCTCATAGCCTCCTGTCCGTATGACAGTGATAGGTACAGGTCGATCGCTTGAGAGTGCATTAGCTACAGTATGAAAAAATAGGCAGTGCTTCTGACATAAATGACGAAATCAAGTTCACATTAACAAGATACAACCTGTAAATGTTCATAAAATGAAATTAATATTTGGATGCTCTCATTTAAATAAAATATATAAATTATAATCCAGTTCTCGGGAGAGAGAATGCATCTTCCTTAAATACGACTTCATGTGTGGGAATGCATGACGTCATAAGCCCTCCCACTTTCTAAACCATACTATTCTCATATCTATAATATACATATGAACTAACTAGATGTAAAACACAAAACATAGCCTATATTCAATATCAAGGTTGAATCAAGCAACCCACCGCTAAAAATCTCCCCCAAACAACCTCCGAAATGAATCAAATATACCACAACTAGATAAGAAAACAAAATATATGTACAGGAAAAAAAATATACATAAAATTATAATTCAGACACAAATAAATAACAAAACATATACTCAATCATAGCAAACATGATACGGAACTAAGTTATAAGACAAAGAATAGGTAAGAGCAATCTCACCTAATTTTCCATGAGCGCATCCAATTAACCCGCAAACTGCCAACAAAATAATCAATACTATTCCTATACATATAATATACATATGAACTAAACAGTTGTACAACACAAAACTAACCCAATATTCAATATCAAGCTGGCATCAAGCATCCCACCGCTAAAATATCCACCAATCAAGCATCGAAGGAGGAAAACATACCACAACTAGAATGAATACAAAAAGTGTATGTACAGAAAAAATATATAGAATTATAACCCAGATACAAATATATAACGATACATATACTCACAACGTAGCAAACATGATACGGAAACAAATTTATAAGACAAAAAACAGGTAATAGCAATCTCACCTAATTTTTCCAGGAGCGCATCCAATTAACCTGAAAACTGCCAACAAATAATCCATACTATTCCTATAGATATAATAAACATATGAACTATATAGATGTAAAACACAAAACATAGCCTATATTCATTATCAAGGTTGAATCAAACATACCACCGCTAAAAACTACACCAAACCACCTCCGAAATGGAACAAATATACCACAACTAGATAAGAATACAAAATATATGTACAGAAAAAATATTTAGAATTATAATCCAGACACAAATATGTAACGAAACAAATACTCAGTCTTAGCAAACATGATACGGAACTAAGTTATAAGACAAAGAACAGGGAAGAGCAATCTCATCTAATTTTACAGGAGCGCTTCCAACTTTTTGCGTACGGCTATCCTCAAGCGCACCCTCACCAGAAAACTTGCTGTAACACTAGTCATATCAGAATCGAGTAAATATATATAACGAGCAACAGATAGTGATCAATTATACTCCCACTACAACCATGTCTGAAAAAAAAACATTTACTGAGCAAAAAGCGAGTGGATTTAATCAAATTATATCAAACGTGCAATAAAAAAAATATGTATAAACAATGCCATCTATTCAAATGAGTCATTCAATAACAAACATAGTAATACATATATCATGCTCTCCTACCGTGCGAAATATTCCAAAACAATCATGTATAGCGTTGACAAGACCTAATAACGTACATCTATTTAATCCGTACGTAAGCAATCGTAAATGAAAGCAACCAGATACCGTAAGGAAACTGAAACTTCCCGCATGGAAAACTATTCTCCAACAGGGCCATATATCTCGAGATAAAATCTTTGTTTGACATTTGACAGATACAGATCGTTCGGACCACCCACTCTCAACTTTCCGGATGGTCTCACAAAAAATTTGCGTTCTTGGTATCTCTATGTACCATCAGTAACTAACATGACCACAAAATCAATTTGTCTTAACATATAACTACAATGTATGAGAAATACAGCGCCTGAGTCAGACACATAAACAAATAACATACTTCATTACAATTACATTCGATAATAGGTTCAAAGATCTAGTCATCCTATATCAAATTCCTTCACATCCGCGTTTCGTACCCTCTAATTAATCCCTATCTAATTCCTTCACATCCGCGTCTTTCTCCGCTAATTAATCCCTATCTAATTCCTTCACATCCGCGTCTTGCTCAGCTAATTAATCCCTATCTAATTCCTTCACATCCGCGTTTTGCTCCGCTAATTATAGCCTATCTAATTCCTTCACATTCGCGTCTTGGTGCTATAATTTTGACCTATCTAATTCCTTCACATCCGCGTCTTGGTGCTATAATTATGGCCTGTCTAATTCCTTCACATCCGCGTCATGGTGCTATAATTTTGGCCTATCTAATTCCTTCACATCAGCGTCTTGTAGACATATACTCAACTCGTAGATACCGAGTAGGTTTAGCGTAGATACAGAGTAGGTTTAGCATATATACCGAGTTGGATTAACGTGGATACAGAGTAGCTTTAACGTAGATACCGAGTAGGTTTAACAAAGATACAGAGTAGGTTTAACGTAGATACAGAGTAAGTTCAACGTAGAAACAGAGTAGGTTTACTGTAGATACCGAGTAGGTTTAACGTAGATACCGAGTAGGTTTAGAGTAGATTTCGAGTAGGTTTAACGTAGGAGGAGTAGTAGCCGCTTCCGATCTCCACCGGAGTTTAACGAGGAGTCGTCGCTCGCCATCCAGAGCACGTGTGGGCGTGTAACGATACATAATTATATAACTAATACGAAATAGATCACTATGAAAAAAAGAGCGCACAAAAATAATAGGGACCATGAAATAGGAAATAATAAAATACTAAAGTAAAGTTATAATGATCTATAAAGTGAATAATCATCCATCAGTAGTACATACCGGAGCAAGACGGCCCAAAAAATATACCGGAGCAAGACGGCTCAAAAAATATACCGGAGCAAGACAGCCCAAAAAATATACCTGAGCAAGACGTCCCAAAAATATATAACTACAAGACGGCCCAAAAAATACGTACTGCAAATATGCTTTTGTGAACGAATTAGATGGGTCTTAATTAGTACCTCCATTAATGCGTTGTGAAGGAATTAGATTGGCGATAATTAGGGACTACATATATGCTTTGTGAAGGAACTAGATATAGGATGACTAGATCTTTGAACCTTTTATCGAATGTATTTGTTAGGATGTATGTTTTTTGTTAATGTGTCCGACTTAGTCGCTGTATATCTCGGACATTGTAGTTTTATGTCAAGACAAATTGATCATGTGGTCAAGTTAGTTACTGAAGGTACATAGGTATACCAGGAACGCAAGTTTTTTGTGAGTCGGCCAATGTATTTGTTAGGATGTATATTAGTTGTTGGTGTGTCTGACTTAGTCGCTGTATTTCTCGGACATTGTAGTTATATGTTGATTTAGTTCTATTCTGGTCAAGTGAGTTACTGATGGTACATAGAGACTGCCCGTGACGGGTGGGGAAGAGGGGAGGGGTTGACCGGAGTCAGGCGGTGTCCAAACCGCAAATGGTAATTAGCTTGATGATCTTTATATGTCAACTGTCACACAAAGATCTTATCTCGAGATATATGATCTTCTTGGACAATTTTTTTTTCCTACGATATCTTTCAGTTTCCTTTCGGAATTTGATTGCTTTTATTTACGATTGCTTACGTACGGATTATATAGATGTAGGTAATTAGGTTTTGTCAACGCTATATATGATTGCATTGGAATATTTCGCACGGTATGATACATATTACTATGTTTGTTATTGAATGACTCATTTGAATAGAAACTTTAACTGCTCAATCCTGTTTTTAGGATAATCGATGTACTTATGCAAGAAATATGGGTATATATTGGGAGAGTATAGCTAGTTGTGCTTTATTTGACTAATTTTCGGAGGTTGTTTGGTGGAGTTTTTAGCGGTGAGATGCTTGATGCCAGCTTGATGTTGAATATAGGCATTGAACATTTACAGGTTACAACATGTTCATGTTGACGTGCTTTCATATTTTTTCACGCAAAAGTGTTCTCGGGTGGTAGTAATTCTGTGGGTTATCGATACGACCGCAATCCTAATTATCTTCGTATTTGTTTTACGGTATTATTTCACATGAGTATTTACTGTTTTGCTACCCTTAGCTGCTGGTCTGAGGCCTCGGACATGCAAGCAACATACTGTAACACGTTGGTTGCAAGCAAATGATCTCACTCGGGTATTCGTTGGTCGTTTCGCTTTTGCATTAGTACTAGGAGTCATTTATTTGTTTCATCGTACAAATGATTTTTTGTTGGGGTTCTTGGAGAAGTCCATGTATTCAGACAGAGACGATTACCGCATTATTCCGTGTCAATAGCGGGGTTAACCTTTAAACTAGAGACTCATGTCAGGCTCATTATTGGTTATATCCAGGATGTGACTTAGCTTGCTTGATGTTGTTCAGAGACGATGGGTGAATCAGATGCATGATATGTCTGAAGTATTATAAGTGACTGGATGTTTCCTCTGAAATTTGTTTTTTATCAATGGTAGTTTGCTGAGAAGTGACCTAGTAAATCATTCTAGACTTCATTGTTTTGGTACATTGGGTTTGGAGTTTTTTTTTTGTTCTATGTCTCTAGTATCAGATAGGTCTAGAAATTTGTTATAGATTTGAATGGTATCGTAGTAAAAATAGCGTTATTCTCATGAACTCAGAGGACCATGTCAGATATTTTGGAGGAAAGAATGTGTATGAGGTTCAAGTCCATTAGGCATCTCTATGGAACTTTTGTTATTGATCACTTGCAAATGTATACTTTAACATTTAGAAGACGATTTACTGGATGGATGGGTCCTAGAGCAGTTACGGCTTGGGTACCCTTCACCTAATGAGATATATCTATCTACGATAGCTTAGGGAGCTGTGTACAACTTCAATTAGCTTAATATCTATCACATTTTCAACGTGGGAGCAAGAGGCGTTTAAGTGAATTTTCAATGCTAGTTCAATCGAGTTAAATTTAGGATATTGCAAACAAAGATTTATTTGATTTTTTTTATTGATATTAGATTTTTACATACTTATATATACATAAATATACATATATATATACATGGGATATCATTTTAAGAAAAACGTAACTTTTTCACACCAAAAATTCGATGTGAGCATCTTCGCGAAACAAAAATAATGACTTCGGCCACCCTTCTCTTGTGTTTATCTTGATCCTTGGTGCCAGTGACAGTCTGTGGGTTCTTTATGAATGACGTATATTTATTCCTCATCTGAAGCTGTCATCTAGTCATATCGGTGTAGGATTTATCATCTGGGTGTGTTGTTTTTTCTCTGATCTATTGGTGTTCGAGACTAACGCCCTTAGTACACATTTTAGATAAACGAGGACCTGTGCGAGAAGTGTATGCAATACTTGTAATCCTAGCTTTGTATCCAAAACTTTGTTTATAGTCTTCAGCGAGCTTTTTATAGACGCTATTTTTAATCACTATTACATGTTTGTGACATCGAATCGTTTCAAATTTTCTTCCTGCTATTATCCACATTTCCATTCATTATATTCCCGCAGATATCCAAAATATACCCAATTCTCCTTGCACTCAAACGTTTGAGACAGGATTCTCTCTTCTCATGCTTCATTACCAACATATTTGAAACCAAAGTCAGATATAAATTTGATTTTATTATGCAATTTTTCACTTCACATACTTGACACCCTTCCATTACCCCGTTTGATAATTCGGTTTCCTTCAACTTTAGCAGTTTTTTATCTTCACACATTTCAATATCACTGTCACTGATATCCATTTCACTGAAAGTACCCCGCGTTTCCCCTTATTCTCAATTTTGATTATGGTTTGGGTCTTTCTCCCACCATATCGATTTAGCCATTTACACCCAATCTTCATACATTCTTAGCATGAGTGTTAGTGGCACCATACTTTCTTTTACGCACGCGCCATTTTGAGAATTGTCTTTCTCATTAGATTGGAAACCCAAGTCCGGTTTATTATGTTAAATCAATGCGCCCATTGCATCCTTAGAGCTTTTATTTCCTCGTTCATTTTTAAGATTAGCATATTCAATATAATGGTGTTCTTTTAGATGGCGCCAAAACCCGAATGGGGAGCCTGATTTGTTTAATTTTATCTCCGCACTGCAAATAACACATACCCCAGTCTTTTCATTCCTGTTAAATTACTTACACATCAAACTAGGCGGCATCTTTCTTCCCCGAAAGCGAATCGCTATCTGAAGGAGTACAGATATGAGTCCAATTTATACATACAGGATCGTTACCTTCACTACGTTGGCACATGTATGGGCTACCATCTAGGTATTTACACACATTTTGTGCAAAAGGGTTACCATACACTGCCGGATGCATTAATACATTCCCAACCTAACCTAACCCATAGAACAACATCCCTTTCTGTTGATACAAGATATTTCATGTGCATCAGCTTCATACTATGTTATGTTAAAAGAAGTAATCATCCTATCCGATCCTAACCCAACATATGTACGGTATTCAGTCATTGTTTTATACAATGCATAATAGATTTCTCTACTTGTCTCTACATTTTGATATATCCTTTGCAGTTTGACACCTATTATTATTATTATTTGCTTTCATGTTCCACCGGAGTCCCAACGCGAAGTTAATGCAGACTCCCCCGTAGGGCGGTCGAAGAGTTGTGAATTAGGTGACGCGTAGATTAAGAGTTTAAGAGTAGTTTAAACGCAGTCACAGCAGGTTTAAACGTAGTTGGAGTTCGTCTAAAAAAGTATCTAAGTAACAAAGTAACACAATAAATTTTACATAGGCACCAAGCAAATTTGATGCGGCTACAAAGAAAGTTTAACGTGAAAATAAATTCAACAATTTTAAAGGAGTAACTAGCGCAGGTACAGAGTAGGCCTAGTTTTACTAAGCCTATAACAAATTAATTTACACAGGTTTTATAAGAGTAATTCTAGCGCGGGTACAGAGTAGGCCTAGTACATACAAATCTTACTAAATAACGGATATCTAGAAAGTTGAATAAAAAAAAAATATGAAGAGCAGGTTGCTTGCAGTCGCAGTTGGTCTTGTGTAGAGGAGTGGTAGCAGCTCCCTCCGTTCTCCGCCGGAGCTCCAACG
>SDVV010025907.1:0-12343 GCA_016164225.1 Gammarus roeselii | reverse complement strand
ATTCACTAATTTTCATCGATCTAATCCTTCACAAATCATACATAGAGTCACTAATTATAGCCAAATCTAATTTCCTTCACAAATAATATACCTTCATAAATAACATAAATCCTAAATCCTTCCCAAAAATAACAAATAACCTAATTCCTTGCACTGTCATCCATTTGCGTTTTGTACAGCCACTTTTCCATTTGCGTTTTGTACAGCCACTTTTCCATTTGCGTTTCGTACAGCCACTTTTCCATTTGCGTCTCGTACAGCCACTTTTCCATTTGCGTCTCGTACAGCCACTTTTCCATTTGCGTCTCGTGTAAGTCAAGGTGCATGCATCGCGTCCTACCCCGCCCCCGCCCACCGCTAATTAACCCCTATCTAATTCCTTCACATTTGCGTCTCGTACAGATATACACTACTACTAAAACAACTAGAAAATCTAAAACACCTATAACACTTGAAACATCTCCAACAAATATAACACCAAAACACCTGAAAACACCTAAAAACCTATAACACCTATAAACACCTACAACACGAAAAACAACTTAACAACTAAAACAACTAAAACAACTAAAACAACTATAACAACTAAAACAACTACAACAACTATAATAACTAGAACAACTAAAACAACTAAAACAACTAAAACAACTATAACAACTAAACAACTAAAACAACTAAAGCACTATAACAACTAAAACAAATAAAACAACTACAACAACTATAACACCTAAAACACCTAAACAACTAAAACACCTAAAACAAATGCAACAACTTAAACAACTTGATCACCTAAAACAACTAAAACAACTATAGCAACTAAAACAAATAGAACAACTAAAACAACTACAACAACTAAAACAACTAAAACAACTAAAACAACTATAACAACTAAAACAACTAAAACAACTTAAATAACTGAAACACATAAAACAACTAGAACACCTAAACAACTTCAACACCTAAAACAACTAAAACACCTCAAACAACTAAAACAACTGAAACAAATAATACAACTAAAACAACTAAAACACCTAAAACACATACAACACTTCAACACCTATAACACCTAAAACACCTAAAACATCTATAACAAGTAAAACACCTATAACAACTATAACACCTAAAACAACTGAAACAACTAAAATAACTATAACAACTAAAACAACTAAAACAACTTAAATAACTGAAACACATAAAACAACTAGAACACCTAAACAACTATAACACCTAAAACAACTAAAACACCTCAAACAACTAAAACAACTGAAACAACTGATACAACTAAAACAACTAAAACAACTAAACCAACTATAACAACTAAATTACCTAAAACAACTAAAACACCTAAAACAAATATAACACCTGGAACAACTGAAACACCTTAAACAACTAAAACAACTTACACAACTAAAACTACAAAATGCGTAGAACACCTAAACACCTCAAACACCTAAAACACATGAAACACCTATAACTTATATAACAGCTATAACACCTAAAACACCTGAAACACCTAAAACACCTTAAACAACTAAAACGACTATAACACCTATAACAACTAGGACACCTAAAACAACTGGAACACCTAAACAACTAAAACACCTACAACAACTATAACACCCTAAATACCTAAAACATCTAAACAACTAAAACACCTAAAACAGCTTGAGCAACTAAATCAACTAAAGCAACTACAACAACTAAAACAACTAAAACAACTAAAACAACTAAAACACCTAAATCAACTACAACAACTAAACAACTGAACCAACTAAAACAACTAAAAAAACTAGACCAACTAAAACAACTAAACAACTAAAACAACTATCAAACCTAAAACAAATAAAACAACTAAAACAACTAAAACAAATAAAACATTTAAAACACATATAGCAACTATAACAACTATAACACTCGTAAACACCTATAACAACTAAACGACTAAAACAACTATAACAACTTCAACAAATAAAACAACTAAAATAACTAAAACAACTAGAACAACTAAAACAACTGAAACAACTCAAACAACTATAACAACTAAACAAATGAAACAAATAAAACAACTAAAACAACTAAAACAACTATAACAACTATAACGACTAAAACAACTAAAACAACTAAAACAACTAAAAACTATAAAACAACTAAACAATTAAAACGACTAAAATAACTAAAACACCTAGAAACAACTATAACACCTAAAACAACTATAACACCTAAAAACAACTAAAACACTTAGAACATACATAACACCTGAAACAACTATAACACCTGAACAACTAGAACAACTAAACAACTAAAACACCTAAAACAACATAAACAACTATAACACATAAAACAACTAAATTAAATAAAACAACTATAAAAACTAAAACAACTAAAACAACTTGAACAACTATAACAACTAAACAACTAAATCAACTAAAACAACTAAAACAACTATAACAACTACAACAACTGCAACAACTAAAACAATTAAAACAACTAAAACAACTAAAACAACTAAACAACTAAAACACCTAAAACAACTATAACACCTCAAACAACTTAAACAACTAAAACAACTAAAACACCTATAACAACTAAACACCTTAACACATAAAACACTTACAACAACTAAAACAACTAAAATAACTAAAACACCAAAACGGCTATAACCTAAAACACCTAAAACACCTTAACACCCAAAACAACTAATAAACAACTAAAACACCTATAACAACTGCAACACATATAACACCTAAAAGCACATAAAACAACTCAACACCTATAACAACAAAATATAACTATAACAACTATAACAACTATAACAACTAAAACACCTAAAATAACTAAAACACCTAGAACAACTATAACACCTAAGCAACTAAAACACCTAAAACAAGTATAACACACAGAACAACTAGAACAACTATAACACCTATAACACATAAAACACTTAGAACACCTATAACACCTAAACACCTTAAACACTTAGAACACCCATAACACCCAAAACACCTGTAACAACTCAACCACCTAAAACAACTAAAGCACCTAAAACCACTACAACACCTAGGACAACTGAAACACATGAAACAATTACAACACCTTAAACAACTAAACACCTATAACAACTAGAACACCTTAAACAACTAAAACAACTAGAACATCTAAAACACCTATAACACTTGAAACATCTAAAACAAATATAACACCAAAACACCAAAAAACCTATAACACCTATAAACACCTACAACACGAAAAACAACTTAAACAACTAAAACAACTAAAACAACTTAAACAACTATAACAACTAAAACAACTACAACATCTATAACAACTAGAACAACTAAAACAACTAAAACAACTAAAACAACTAAAACAACTATAACAACTTAACAACTAAAACAACTAAAGCACTATAACAACTAAAACAACTAAAACAACTAAAACAACTACAACAACTATAACACCTAGAACACCTAAACAACTAAAACACCTAAAACAAATGCAACAACTTAAACAACTTGATCACCTAAAACAACTAAAACAACTATAGCAACTAAAACAAATAGAACAACTAAAACAACTAAAACAACTAAAACAACTAAAACAACTATAACAACTAAAACAACTAAAACAACAAAAACAACTGAAACACCTAAACAACTAAAACAACTAGAACATCAAGGAACAACATAAACAACTAAAACAACTAAAACAACTATAACAACTAAACAACTAAAACAACTAAAGCACTATAACAACTAAAACAACTAAAACAACTAAAACAACTACAACAACTATAACACCTAAAACACCTAAACAACTAAAACACCTAAAACAACTGCAACAACTTAAACAACTTGATCACCTGGAACAACTAAAACAACTATAGCAACTAAAACAAATAGAACAACTAAAACAACTACAACAACTAAAACAACTAAAACACCTAAAACACCTACAACATCTAAACAACTAATCACCTAAAAACAGCTAGAACAACTAAATCAACTAAAACAACTACAACAACTAGAAACAACTATAAAAACCTAAACACCTAAAACAACTACAACAACTAAACAACTGAAACAACTAGAACAACTGAAACAACTATAACACCTAAAACAACTATAACACATAAAACAACTAAATCCCCTAAAACAACTATAACAACTAAAACAACTAAAACACCTATATCAACTGAAACAACTAAAACAATTAAAACACATATAGCAACTATAACAACTAAAACACTCAAAAACACTCAAAAACACCTATAACAACCAAAACAACTATAACAACTATAACAACTAAAACACCAAAAACAACTACAACAACTATAACAACTAAAACAATTAAAACAACTAAAACAACTAAAACAACAGAAACAAATGTAACAACTAGAACAACTAAAACATCTTAAATAACTGGAGCAACTAAAACAACTAAAACAACTAGTACAACTAAAACAACTAAAACAACTAAAACTACTATAACAACTAAAACAACTAGTACAACTAAAACACCTATAACAACTACAACAACTAAAACACATATAGCACCTAGAACACATGAAACACCTACAACACCTATAACACCTAAAACACCTAAACACCTACAACACCTATAACACCTCAAAACCCTAAAACACCTAAAACAACTCAAACACATATAACCACTAGAACACCTAAATAAAACTAAAACACATTAAACAAATAAAACACCTCAAACAAATTAAACAACATAAACAACTGAAACATCTAAAACACCTTAACACTTAAGACACCTAAAACACATATAACACCATGAACACCTATAAACACCTATATAACCTATAACACCTAAAACAACTGAAACACCTGAACAACTAAAACAACGTAAACAACTAAACAACTTAAACAACTAAAACAACTAAAACAACTAAAACAACTAAAACAACTGAAACAACTGAAACAACTAAAACAACTAAAGCAACTATAACAACTAAAACAACTACAACAACTAAAACAACTAAAACAACTATGACAACTTAAACAACTAAACCACTGAAACAACTAAACAACTATAACAACTAAAACAACTAAAACAACTACAACAACTATAACACCAGGAACACCTAAAAAACACATATAGCACTTAAAACACCTTAACAACTGAAGCACCTAAACAGCTAATACAACTAAAACAACTAAAACAAATATGACTACTAAAACAACTAAAACAACTAAAACAACTTTAACAACTAAAACAACTAAAACAACCAAAACAACTAGAACAAATAAAACAACTAAAACATCAGTAACACCTAAAACAACTAAAACCGCTAAATCAACTAGAACACATACAATAACTATATCACCTAAAACAACTAGAACACCTAAACAACTAAATCACCTAAAACAACTAAAACACCTAGGAAATAACTAAACAACTATAACAACTATAACAACTTAAACACCTATAAGAACAAAAACGCCTCTAACAACTAAAACATCTATAATTAACTAGAACACCTAGAACACATATAACAACACAAACACCTATAAACGCCTATAACACCTAAGACACCTAAAAGAACAACTAAAACACTTAAAACAACTATAAACAACTATAACAACTAAAACAACTGAAACAACTAAAACAAATATGAACAACTATAACAACTAAATTACCTAAAACAACTAAAACACCTATAACAACCAAACACCTTAAACAACTAATACACCTAAAACAACTAGAACAACTAAAACAACTAAAAAACAAAACACGTAAAACACCTAAAACACCACAAACACCTATAACACACAAAACACCAACAACACCTATAACACATATAACAACTAGAACACATAAAAGAACTCTAACACATAAAACAACTGAAACACCTATAAAAACTAGAACACCTAAAACAACTATAACAACTAAAATAACTAAAACACCTAAAACAACTAGAACACCTGTAACAACTAAAAACCTACAACAACTAAAACACCTAAATACCACTAGAACAAATGAAACAACTATAACACCTATTACACGACAAACACCTAAACGAATAGAAAAACTAAAACCACCATAACAACTAAAACAACTAGAACACCTAAAACACCTATAACACCTAAACACCTATAACACTTAAAACACCTAGAACAACTAAAACACCTGAAAACCTAAAAAATATAAGCAACTACAACACCTAAAACAGCTAGAATAACTAAATCAACTAAAACAACTACAACAACTACACAACTAAAACAACTAAAGCAACTAAAACAACTAGAACAACTAAACAACTAAAACAACTAAAACAACTAAAACAACTAAACAACTATAACAACTAGAAAAACTAAAACAAATAAAACAACGAAAACAACTAGAACAACTAAAACAACTATAACAACTAAATCATCTAAACAACCATAACAACTAAAACACCTAAAACAACTAAAACAACTAAAACAACTAAAACAATTAGAACACATAGAGCAACTATAACAACTAAAACACTCAAAAACACCTATAATAACCATAACAACTAAAACAACTGAAACAACTGGAACAACTAAAACAACCAGAACAACTATAACAACTATACCAACTAAAACAACTAAAACAACTAGAACAACTATATCAACTATGACAACTAAAACAACTAAAACAACTAAAACAACTAAAACAACTAATACAACCAAAACAACTGAACAACTAAAACAACTAAAACACCCAAAACACATGTAACACTCATAACACCTATAACACCTATAACAACTAAAACACCTTAAACAACTAGAACAACTGAAACAACTAGAACAACTAAAACAAGTACAACAACGCAAACGACTATAACAACTAAAAAACTAAAACAACTAAAACAACTAAATAACTGCAACAACTAAAACAACTGAATCAAATAAAACAACTAAAACAACTAGAACAACTAAAACACCTATAACAACTACAACAACTAAAACACCTATAGCACCTAGAACACATATAACACCTACAACACCTATAACACCTAAAACACCTAAACACCTACAACTCCTATAACACCTCAAAAACCTAAAACACCTAAAACAACTCAAACACATATAACCACTAGAACACCTAAATAAAACTAAAACACATTAAACAAATAAAACACCTTAAACAAATTAAACAACTAAAACAACTGAAACATCTAAAACACCTTAACACTTAAGACACCTAGAACACGAACAACACCATGAACACCTATAAACACCTATATAACCTATAACACCTAAAACAACTGAAACACCTGAACAACTGAAACAACGTAAACAACTAAGCAACCTAAACAACTAAAACAACTAAAACAACTAAAACAACTAAAACAACTGAAACAACTAAAACAACTAAAGCAACTATATCAACTAAAACAACTAAAACAACTAGAACAACTAAAACAACTATGACAACTTAAAAAACTAAACCACTGAAACAACTAAACAACTATAACAACTAAAACAACTAAAACAACTACAACAACTATAACACCAGGAACACCTAAATAACACATATAGCACTTAAAACACCTCAACAACTGAAGCACCTAAACAGCTAATGCAACTAAAACAACTAAAACAAATAAGACTACTAAAACAACTAAAACAACTAAAACAACTTTAACAACTAAAACAACTAAAACCGCTAAATCAACTAGAACACATACAATAACTATATCACCTTAAACAACTAGAACACCTAAACAACTAAATCACCTAAACAACTAAATCACCTAGGAAATAACTAAACAACTATAACAACTATAACAACTAAAACACCTATAAGAACTAAAACGCCTCAAACAACTAAAACATCTATAATTAACTAGAACACCCAGAACACATACAACAACACAAACACCTATAAACGCCTATAACACCTAAGACACCTAAAAGAACAACTAAAACACTTAAAACAACTAAAAACAACTATAACAACTATAACAACTGAAACAACTAAAACAAATATGAACAACTATAACAACTAAATTACCTAAAACTACTATAACACCTATAACAACTAAACACCTTAAACAACTAATACACCTAAAACAACTAAAACAACTAAAACAACTAAACAACAAAACACGTAGAACACCTAAAACACCTCAAACACCTATAACACATAAAACACCTACTACACCTATAACACATATAACAACTAGAACACATAAAAGAACTCTAACACATAAAACAACTGAAACACCTATAAAAACTAGAACACCTAAAACAACTATAACACCTAAAATAACTAAAACACCTAAAACAACTAGAACACCTGTAACAACTAAAAACCTGCAACAACTAAAACACCTAAATACCACTAGAACAAATGAAACAACTATAACACCTATTACACGACAAACACCTGAACGAACCAAAAAAAACTAAAACCACCATAACAACTAAAACAACTAGAACACCTAAAACACCTATAACACCTAAACACCTATAACACCTAAAACACCTAGAACAACTAAAACACCTGAAAAACCTAAAAAATATGAACAACTACAACACCTAAAACAGCTAGAATAACTAAATCAACTTAAACAACTACAACAACTAAACAACTAAAACAACTAAAGCAACTAAAACAACTAGAACAACTAAACAACTAAAACAACTAAGACAACTAAAACAACTAAACAACTATAACAACTAGAAAAACTAAAACAAATAGAACAACGAAAACAACTAGAACAACTAAAACAACTATAACAACTAAATCAACTAAACAACCATAACAACTAAAACACCTTAAACAACTAAAACAACTAAAACAACTAAAACTATTAAAACACATAGAGCAATTATAACAACTAAAACACTTAAAAACGCCTATAATAACTATAACAACTATAACAACTGAAACAACTGGAACAACTAAAACACCTATAACAACTATAACAACTATAACAACTAAAGCAACTAAAACAACTAGAACAACTATATCAACTATGACAACTAAAACAACTTAAACAACTAAAACAACTAAAACAACTAATACAACCAGAACAACTGAACAACTAAAACAACTAAACACCCAAAACACATGTAACACTTATAAAACCTATAACACCTATAACAACTAGAACACCTTAAACAACTCGAACAACTGAAACAACTAAAACAACTAAAACAAGTACAACAACGCAAACGACTAAAACAACTAAAAAACTAAAACAACTAAAACAACTAAACAACTACAACAGCTAAAACAACTGAATCAAATAAAACAACTAAAACAACTATAAAAACTAAAACAACTAAAACAACTAGAACAACTATAACAACTAAAACAACTAAAACAACTAAAACAACTCTAACAACTAAATAACTGCAACAACTAAAGCAAATAAAATAACTAAAACAACTAGTACAACTGAAACAACTAAAACACCTAAAACAACTATAACACCTCAAACAACTTAAACAACTAAAACAACCAAAACACCTATAACAACTGCAACACCTATATCACCTAAATACACCAATAACAACTAAACACCTATAACAACAAAAATAGCTATAACAACTATAAGAACTATAACAACTAAAACACCTAAAACAACTACAACACCTATAATAACTATAACACCTAAACAACTAAAACACCTATAAACAACTATAACACATAAAACAACTAGAACAACTAGAACACATAAAACACCTAAAACACTTAGAATACCTATAACACCTACAACATCTTAAACACTTGAAACACCTATAGCACCCAAAACACCTATAACAACTAAACACCTATAACAACTGAAACACCTAAAACAACTGAAACACCTAGGACAACTGAAACACATGAAACAATTACAACACCTTAAACAACTAAACACCTATAACAAATAGAACACCTAAAACAACTAAAACAACTAGAACATCTAAAACATCTATAACACTTGAAACATCTCCAACAAATATAACACCAAAACACCCAAAACACCTAAAAACCTATAACTCCTATAAACACCTACAACACGAAAAACAACTTAACAACTAAAACAACTAAAACAACTAAAACGACTATAACAACTAAAACAACTACAACAACTAAAGCACTCTAACAACTTAAACAACTAAAACAACTAAAACAACTACAACAACTATAACACCTAAAACACCTAAACAACTAAAACACCTAAAACAACTGCAACAACTTAAACAACTTGATCACCTAAAACAACTAAAACAACTATAGCAACTAAAACAAATAGAACAACTAAAACAACTACAACAACTAAAACAACTAAAACAACTAAAACAACTATAACAACTAAAACAACTAAAACAACTAAAACAACTAAAACAACTGAAACACCTAAACAACTAAAACAACTAGAACATCAAGGAACAACATAAACAACTGAAACAACTAAAACAACTAAAACAACTATAACAACTAAAACAACTATAACAACTAAAACAAATAAAACAACTAAAACAACTAAAAAACTATAACAACTAGAACAACTAGATCAACTAAACAACTAAAACATCGACAACAACTATAACAACTAAATAACATTAACATCTAAAAACAACTATAACACCTAAACAACTAAAACACCTAAACAATTAAAACACCTATAACAACTATAACACCTAAAACAACTATAACACCTAAACAACTATAACACCTCAAACACCTAAACACCTAAAACAACTCAAACACATAAATCAAGTATAACACCTAAATAAAACTAAAACACCTAAAACAACTAAAACACCTAAAACAAATTGAACAACTAAAACACCTAAAACACATTAAACACTTAAAACATCTATAACACATATAACACCATGAACACCTATGACAACCATAACACCTGAATCAACTGAAACCCATAAACAACTAAAACAACGTAAACAACTTAAACAACTTAAACAACTACAACCACTAAAACCGCTAAAAAAACTGCAACAACTATAACAACTAAAACAACTAAAACAACTAAAACAACTATAACAACTATAACAACTAAACAACTAAAACAACTCAACAACTAAAGCAACTATAACAACTAAAACAACTAAAACAACTAAAACAACCACAACAACTTTAACACCTAAAACACCTAAAACCACTATAACACCTAAAACAACTGCACCAACTTAAACAACTTAATCACCCAAAGTAACTAAAACAACTGTAGCAACTAAAACAACTAGAACAACTAAAACAACTACAACGACTAAACAACTAAAAGAACTAAAACAACTAGAACAACTAAAAAAACTAAAACAACTAAAACAACTGAAACACCAAAGCAACTAAAACAACTAAAACATCTAAAAACAACTTAAACAACTGAAACAACTAAAACAACTAGAAACAACTATAACAACTATAAAAACTACAACAACTAAATCAACTAAAACAACTAAACGACTATAACAACTTAAGTACCTAAAACAACTAAAACACCTATAACAACCAAAACACCTGGAACAACTGAAACACCTTAACCAACTAAAACAACTAATTAACATAACTAAAACAAAACGCGTAGAACACCTAAACACTTCAAACACCTATAACATATAAAACACCTATAACACATATAACAACTATACACCTAAAACACCTAAAAAAAACTAAAACACATACAACAACTATAAACAAATATAACACCTATAACAACTAGAACACCTAAAACAACTAGAACACCAGAACAAATGAAACACCTTAAACAACTAAAACGCCTAAAACGACTTCAACAACTAAACAACTGAAACAACTAAAACAACTAAAACAACGAGAACAACTAAAACAACTAAACAATTAAAACAACTAAAACAACTAAAACAAATAGGACAACTAAAACAACTAGAACAACTAAAACAACTATTACAACTAAAACAATCAAAACAACTAAACAACTAAAACACCTAAAACAACAAAAACAAATAAAACATTTAAAACACATATAGCAACAATAACAACTAAAACACTCAAAAACACCTATAACAACTAAAACAACTAAAACAACTATAACAACTAACACAAATAAAACAACTAAAATAACTAAAGCAACAGAACTAAAGCAACTAAAACAACTCAAACAACTATATCAACTAAACAACTAAAACAACTAAAACAACTATAACCACATAAACAACTAAAACAACTAGAACAACTATAACAACTGAAACAACTAAAACAACTAAAACCATTATAAACTATACAACAACTAAACAATTACAACAACTCGAATAACTAAAACACCTAAAACAACTATAATACCTAAAACAACTATAACACCTAAACAACTAAAACACCTAAAACAACCAGAACACCTGAAACAACTATA
>SDVV010025906.1:0-12343 GCA_016164225.1 Gammarus roeselii | reverse complement strand
TTATATTTTGTGTGTGTGTTTGTGTGATAAGCCATAGTGACAACAATTTGGCTTCAATTATGATATCGTTTTCAGTTGCAAGAGGCTGCAATGAACTTGTTTTCTGCGGGCTCACTCCTTGAGGATGCAAGTATTGCATGCCACATGAGACCTTTATGGAAAATTTTAAAACATGTACGTTGAAAAAAAATTCTACCTACTCCGCGTACCTTCATTTTATTCCCATAGTGTTTCATGCTGAAGAGCATCTACACACTCTGTTAAAAAAACAGCCTACAAGGTATCAAAAGTTACAGAAGAAACAGCAACAGCCACACTGTTCTTGGAATCACCCACCACGGCCTCCATAAACCAAGCCTGGATTCCTTGGCCCATCACACCTAAGTCGAAGCCTTGTCGCAGTAGAGCACTAAACTAAGTTAGTAATGGAATAGAAGCTGACGACTATAGTTCGAGTCGAAGTGCGATACAGTTTTGTGTGCCTAAGTTCTGTTCAGAGGATTCGTAGCCCAATTCACTTTAATATATGTTGATGATGCTCAAAATATTGATATACCGCTAGGTAATTGATGCCCTGTTTCGGAATAATTCAAACACATTTCCTGTGAATTTCGTGTGTAAGTCATTGCCATTGCATAATATACAGAACATGATAATGCATGTGGTTTTAATAAAAAGTTTTTGCACAAAGGTAATCATTTATTGTTTATATCTAGAGATAAATTAACATATTTCATGCCGTTCGACATCACCCATCAGCTTAAAAATCACATGCGTTGAAATTTACACCGTGCTATTGTTATTTCAATTGATACCTCCATTCGAGAACTATCTTTTTTCTCAGACTATCCAAACTGGAATAGTTAGACGACATGAAAATAATGTTTGCAACGTCATTATTAACGGAAATTCTCTGAGTGTTCTCCCCTTTCAACTATCAACTTTCGTAAGACAATTTAAAATTTGCGATCCTGCGACATGAAACCTCTTCTCAATAAAGGTTTTTCAGACTCACATAACTTCAGACGCTGTTAATGAGAATAAGGTCTACTACAAATGACGCCATTAATTATTTTATAGCCAGAATCTTTTTCATTGAATTTTTCTGAATTTGATGTTATGAATAGTAAACCATCCACTTCGTGTACATTGTGTCTAACAAAATTGAATTTTAACATGCAAGGCAAAAAACATTGACTGATTCATGAACATGCTGGGACGTTTTTATAAAATGGGAATTCCCAATTCAATTCGAGGCAAGAATCCCCTCTTCCCTCCTTCACGTTGCAAATGAGTAGGCGAACAGACGGGGTAAAACTTTGAAGGATTTAAATTGACTCAATATTTTGGGAAATTTCACCTTGGTTATCGTGGTTCGTCATGTTCTATTCTTTAAGATGAATTGACTTTTGAATATGTTGAACCTTCACTCACGCTCAAAATTGAAAGATTCAACGACTTTGCAGGCCAGCGACTTCAGGCAACATTTAGCCGAGTGACTGGTGACATATTGGCTGGTGACATCTGTTCCACGACGGGTTATGCTGCATTTTTGAGACGAGTGTCTGTTGATATTGTTTGCCGAACAATATACTAAATAGACAAAAGGTCACCATTAAAGCTTATTCACAATCCTCATTCACTGGAATGGTTCTTTGCGCTCGTCAGTTGAGAAGTTATTCACTAAGAATTCTTCTAAGGAACATACCATAATCGTTTAGGAGCAATCTCAATGAAAGGACTAATTTGTGGAAAGTTCATGATTTAAAGCCAAAATATATCCAAAAATACCGATGATTCAATACCATAGTTGCCCAATATTTAATAATTCCGTAAGCCAGCTATTCGGGCACTATTAAACTGAACGACCGGTGATGTGGGACCCACGATTGAACATTTTCTATTCATGTGTACCTGTTTAAAATGAAGGTTTTCTTGCGACAATAAGGACAGTATTTTCCGATTGTAATGACTCAAAATAACTGTAATTGTTAGAAGTTGGCCTCACTGCAGTATTAACCAGGGGAAAAAAGGAATAGCGTTTAAATGTTCTCAACCAATTAATCAGTTTCTTGATCATAGTACTGCAGTATTCGTTATTATTATTTCATTTTATCGCGTCATCATAACAAAACGTAGTCGTCATAAATAGTATTTCAGAAACGAGAGTCAACTTATTTACCTGTTGTATCAAATTGATTGTGCGGAAGCTACGACTGCTTTTGGATGTCGGCTTGCACGTACTGCGTAGAATTAGTAATGACGACTAGACTTTAAATAATTAATCAATTCGAAACGATCTTGTGCCAATATGAACATAAGGCTCAATTGTTGTTAATATACTTCATGTAGTTTTGTTTTCACATTGTTTGTTGAGAAGCGATGGAATTCCACATATTCAATGAATCCATTCAATGAATTAGGTTCTTCGTTGGCGCTGTGCGAGCTTGCCTGGAATCCCATCCATTCATGACGACGATGATGACAACAGTATGGGGAAGGATGGCATAGGAGTAGAATGAAAACGTAACTATAAAGATCGGTCGAATAATTCATTTTCATGTGCAAAATATAATTCACACTAAATGAAAAAGATACTGTGTGCATCTTGAATAATGACATACGAGATTTTTTGTTCGCTGGAAAGAGGTAAAGGAAATGCCAGACATTCTTTGATGTAGTGGTAAAATTTATCTTGAAATTCAAAGCGTAAAATGAGTTGCACGCATCATTCAGAGAGTCTAACTTATTAGCCTGTAATATTTTTATAGCGAAAATAATGCGAATGATTGAGGATGGCAATCAATAAGGTTACCAAAGTATAGAGTTTCCTTTGAGAAAAGAGGTAGTACTACGGATTATCGTCACACTAAATTAAAACCTATAGAGTTTATGTAATGATTCAATTTATGCAACATGTTAACGCTTGTCACCGGCACTATTTGTCATACTGATAACGTTTCATCAACCATAACAGAAGACACTAACATTCATCTAAATCGAAGTTGATTTAATTTTGCAGATAAAAGCCACCAATCATGTTTCTGGAGAAAATGTTCTAACTCTATACGGAAACAATTGTTTTGTTGATTTGCGGGCAATCCGCTTCGTCCGGGAAAATAAATCTCGATTGCCATCAACAATATCCTGGTTTCATTTCAATCGCTAAAACGAATGGACAGCGAGCAATTTCAATTTCTCCAGAACTTGTCTCCCCGAGGGACTTCCTTTCGCACGACATATTTTGTGAGGTCAAGAAATATTTCTAGCGAACAGGCAGTGCTAGAGCAAAAGATGAATCGTTCGATCTACGTCGATGTATTGCTTCTATGTCGAAATAATTTTCACTAAATCGAAATCATCATTACTACTCTACAATTATCGTCATAATGAAAGTAATTTTTCACAAGCAACAATTCGGTTCTAACGTGGCCAAATATTTGGAAAGCAGTCAATGACGCCAGTAACGTCGCAATGCATAGATGTAAAGACACAGCCGTCTCCCCTAATTAGGAGGGTGGCTCAGTTAGGCAGGCTGACACACAAGGGTGAGTTATCCAATCTCCCCGCTCCAAGATCACCATGTCTTTGCCGAGGCTCGAACTCGCGAGCTACAGCAACCAGAGGCTGGAACTGCAATCGGCCACGCTTACCACTCGGCCACATTGTGAAGCAACAGTGATGTATTCCATTAAAGCATGGTAACTTGCGCATCGGTTGATTCTACCCTATCTTGTCATCATAACAGAAGTTCCCGCTATTCCATAATGTTCCCAGAGTTGCTTATTAGCAAGGCATTGTTGAAAGCACTGAATCACAGCTCTCTGTCATTGAAGGGGTCTTCATAAGCACGCTAGTGGAAACAAGTATTCACGGACAGGAGACACCCAAATGTTTCATATCCTGATGCATTCTGAATCTCTAAGCAGCTGAGCAGGCTTTCTATTCGCGATACATCAAAAGAGATAAGTGCTTAGGTGGCAGATATTCAAGCACGGCTTTGAGAGACATGACAAGGTCAGAGACCTCTAGCAAGATGGGAAATACCTGGATCAGAACACGCAGACTTCAAAAAACATGTTAAAGTCGCATGTCAGAAATATGGAGATTAGAGTTTTTTGACCAGTTAGTGCAGGAATTTTGCGGCAATGTGACACTCCCTCCTTCCTTCCAACTCTCTTCTATAACTTGTGCCTCGTCGCCACAACCAACAACCTCTCTTTGACCCAAACTCTACGTCGATAACCTTTACCCCGTTGGCCCGGCAAACACTCGAGTCTTGTCACAAACACTTCTTCCGTGAATGAAGTTCTTCCCCACTATGCCCCTTCGACACGGCTAACAAACCTCTCGTGGCCGTCAACAGTTCTACCATAATCAATGCCCCGTCGCTCCGCTTCCCCGGTCAATCCTCCCTCCTTGCTTCAACTCTTCCTCCATTGCCTGTTGTCTCGGCCAACGTGACATTTTAATTACTGGTCTGAGGCTCAGCTTTGCAATCCGGGCCCCGGCGGACGCAAGCAGAGTGGAATATTCATGACATAATCTCCAGGCATGTCTCTTGAAGACAGCAATAATTATAACATTTTGAAAGAGAGGCCCTGATCATTGCGACTGGCTGAAGTGGATGGTCAGATCATTTCATCAGTCTGGAGGTGATGGCCACATTATTCCATTCGTCTGGAGATGAAGGCCACATTATTTCATCCGTCTGGAGATGATGGCCACATTTTTGCATCAGTCTGGAGGGGATGGCTACATTATTTCATCACTCTGGAGGTGATATGCTCATTATTGCATCAGCCTGGAGTTGGTAGCCACAATATTGCATCAGCCTGGAGGTGATGGGCAAATTATTGCATCAGCTTGGAGGTGATGACCACAATATTTCATCCGTTTGGAGGTGATAGCTACATTATTGCAGCAGTCTGGAGGTGATGACCACATTATTGCATCAGTCTGGAGGTGATGACCACATTATTTCATCAGTCTGGAAGTATTGGCCGCATTATTGCAGCAGTCTGAAAGTGATGGCCCCATCAATGCAGCAGTCTGGAGGTGATGGCCCCATCAATTCAGCAGTCTGGAGGTGATGGCTACAATATTACATCAGTCTGGAGGTGATGGCCACATTATTTCATCCGTCTGGAGATGATGGCCACATTATTGCATCAGTCTAGAGGTGTTAGCCAAATTATTGCATCAGTCTGGAGGTGATAGCCATATTATTGCATCAGTCTAGAGGTGATGGTCACATTATTTTTTTCATCAGTCTGGAGAAAATGGCTGCATTATTGCAGCAGTCTGGAGGTGATAATCACATTATTAAATTAGTCTGGAGGTGATGGCTACAATAATGTTTTCCCTGGAGTTGAGGCTGACAATATTGCATCTGTCTTATTGTGAGGCGCAGATTATTGCAACTGTCTGGAGGAGAGGTTCACATAATTACAATTGTCAGGACGTGAGGCCCACAAACTCCCAACAATCTGGTTGTAGAAGGCCAGATTATTGCTACCATCAGGAGGTGTCCACGGGGCAGCATCATAGCAATTCTCTTTGGGCGAGGCCTACATGATTACAATAATTCGAAATGAGGCCCACAATATTCTAACAGTCGAAATGTGATGCCCACGTTATTACGACGGTCTGCAGATGAGACATAAGGAACTGCTACCGTCTAAAGCCTAGGTTACTGTAACAATTTCCTAACGAAGACATATACAATGATGGAAAAGAAGTGATGGGTTATTTTTTCAAAAAGGTTACTGTATAATCAAGATGGGAAAAACAATTCATGACAAAGCGATCCAGTATTGCACATCTACACAAAATCTCACAACACTTGCCCTTACTGCCTTCCTGTCCTTCCTGACCATCACACCTCTCTTCAAATCCCTCACCACGTGTCCGTACTGCCTTCCTGTCCTTCCTGACCATCACACCTCTCTTCAAATCCCTCACCACGTGTCCGTACTGCCTTCTTTTCCTCCCTGACCATCGCACCTCTTTCCAAATCACAGACCACGTTTCCGTAATGCCTTCTTGTTCTCCCTGACCATCACACGTTGCTCATAATATCACATCACGTGGCCGTAATGTCTGTCTTGTTCTCCCTGGCCATCACACCTCTCTCAAAATCACACACCAGGTGTCCGTAATCCCTTCCTGTTCTCCCTGCCCATCACACCAAAATTCCTATTAGCTTTCTGTCGTGCACTTTACTGAGCTCGGTTACTGGATAGTACCCGTTGTCTCCTAGTACGAATCAATCGATGCTTTTAATGACTAATTGACTGAGCTATTAGAGGAGTTTACAACATTGCGAATTCAATTGTTCGTCGAAAAAAATTAATAGTCAACATATTTTTGCCCCGCCCAAATATTGAAATAAAGACAGTAGCTAATGCGGATTGAGCTGGATTTGGGGCTGTTATTTCATACCGATGCGCGTGTACAACCGTAGAAAATTTATTTTTTGCAACGTCAGTTAGGGCACGAAAATATTGCATGTGCAGTGAGAAATGACCAAAACTCGGTATGATTCTATATCAATTATTATTCAACTTTGCTACATTGATAATTTAATATGATGTATTGAGTGCGAGCATCTGACATTGAAATATTTAGACTTCCGTGCTTCAAGTTCAGACTTAATATTCAGTTTTAAAAGGGAAAACTGCGAACTAATTCAAAATCCTATCTTTATTTTTTGAATAAAACCTGTGATCAGAATATCATACTTAGCCTGTCTGCAAGGATTATGCTTACGATGTAAGGTGTCCAGTTGGGTAAAATTCCATATAATAAATCAAAATAGAACAATAGTGATGTTGTTATGTTCTCAAAAGAAATACGCTAGACGTCTCGGGGGATCACTTCCTTTGATATCAAAATCTCTGTTTTCAATGCAGGATTCTTCCATCTTTCTAATTACCCTAATTATGACCTTGAGGAGGCTCCTGCCATCAGAGGGATATGCACGTGGGATTCAAAACAAGAAATATCAAAGGTGTTTACGAATGCTGAAGTTGTCATCTGGAATTGAAAATGAAACGAGACCACCACATCAATTAAAACCAGTAAACAGTTGTAATGGGAATCTTAATCTCAGGGCAAGTTGTTCGAAATGCGTGTCGTGGAGCTGATTTAGTAGAACAATATTTGTACTAACAAATGCTGCGAGTCACGTGGTCGAGCTAAATATAGTTTTCAATTAATTGTTCTGGAATGAAAATAAAAATAATACAGATTTAATAATGTTCTAATATTTAAATTACTCAGTAGTTGTTACGAATGTTGGCAATGTAGTTACAGAGAAAAATGTATCATGGGAACATTCGCAGTCGTTGCGATTGGACATGGAGCAGTTAATGAAACTAAGCGAACATAGAAATGCGAGATAATGCGATAAATGCATTGTTCAAATTTACATAATATCTAGAAAAAAAAATGAATTACGTTCGTTCAAAGATATATATGCTTATATGTGGGAGTGGGAAATAGATCAACCGTGAGATAGGAGCGAAGAAATAAGGACTTGTAAATAAAAAGCTAATAATCAATAATTAAAAATTACACTTGCGATCGAGTTAATCATTTATGTTTACGCCTCGACATCCGTACATGAAACACAACAACTTTCAGAATACATACAAGCCTGGATTTGCTTTAATACATCGACTTTTGTACATTATTGCATTATTTATCAAATCAATGATGGAAGGTATAAATATTTACCAAATAAAGACTCTAAAACAGTAGCGACGGGCCAGTCAAGTACGAGTTAACATTTATGCCGTGACTTCTTGGGTTTCGCTAATCCATATTTCTTCCTCCCTAATTCATTCCTTGTTGCCCCAACACCCATGCTAATACTCCTTCCTTAACCTCAACTCTTTTTCAGCAATACTTGCTCAGTTGCCTCATCGCCACGTTGCCCCGTTCTCTGGTGTCCGTTTTGTAATCCAGGCCCCTGTGGATGCAAGCAGAGTGGAATATTCAAGACATGATCTCAAGGCATGTTGCGGAAGACAGCATTAACTATATCAATCTGGAAGTGAGGCCCACATAAGGGCAAATGTCTGATGGTCGGGGTACTTTCACAAATAACCGTTGAGGCTGTCTACGTTGACACCGACGATGTACTCTAGATTGTTGCGTTGAGCGTTCGTTCAATCACAGATCGCAGGACTTTCCAAAATAAATTGATGATTGGGATTTGTACAGTATATTGTACAGTAGTGAGTTGCTCATTAAAGATTACAATATGTCAACGTTTAATGTCGTTACTCATTTATTGAAAGATGTTGAGTCAACGACTCTTCTCTCTTGACAGACCGGCGCCTGACGGAGCAATGTGAGATAACCTCTGACTGCGATGACTTGAATTGCACTGACAGAGTTTTACTTGCCTCTCTGAAACGGACCAACAACCAACTCACTCCGCTGACCACACACTGCTTACAAAATCTGATGTTCATTAGTAGATCAATTCATGTTCATATTCGTACATTTCTCTAATGCTAAGGCAATATCATACCTTGAAATTTTACGAGACTGATGAAGGATAAATGACCTGTTATCAGCAAACGAGAGGAAACCATGTATGATCTAGACTATGGGGGATAAGTGCATTAAATTATGATTGCGAAGATAAATTCAGATGACCATTACATGATTGAAATCTAAATCAGTTATGAAATAAAATTCGCTTATTGATAAACTCAATGGCATTTGTTACCGCCGATGTTCCCTTGGCAAATAAATATTTACAGTCAGAGCGACGGCCATATCGTATGAGTTTGGAAGTGAGATGAGCGACGACCACACCATATGAGTCTTGAAGTGCGGTGAGCGACGACTACATGGGATTCTTTGGATTCTTGTGATCCTTGACTCATCTCAAAATGCACATGACCCAACTCTTGTTTCACTCAATTTTTCTAAAATTTGTCCAATTTATAAAATAAAAGCAAAATTAAAATAAACAAAAATCTTGACCGATATTATGGAGCTATTTCCAGTGACAAAAGTTGAATACAAAATTATCTGTTTCATAGGAAACACCAAGTGAGTTGGAATAAAAATCATCCATGGTCATTGCATGACTATAGGAGTACCGCATGAGTCTATCCTTGGACCTTTGAGATTCCTTATCTTCCTTGGACCTTTGACCATCCTTATCATCACTAGTCAGTGCACTAATGTAGGTGTCCGCATGTGTCTATCCTTGGACCTTTGAGATTCCTTATCTTCCATAGACCTTTGACCATCCTTATCATCACTAGTCAGTGCACTAATGTAGGTGTCCGCATGTGTCGATCCTCGGGCTTTCGAACTTCCTTACATACAATAATGATATTATAAACATCATCGACAGGTTACCGCTTTTCCTCTCGTATAGACGATGCTACTGTTTATTCGATCCAAAAAAAAACAATGATAGTATTGCTAATTTAAATAGTCATTTGGTCTACATTTCTAACTGGTTCACATTTTATTAGTAAACGCTGGCTATGAAATTTTATACATGAGGGAGATACCCATTTCCTGCTCTCAAGTCAAATTGAAAGTTCAACCAGTTGCAGATGTAGCAAAAACTAAATTTCTAGGTGTGAAGTAGACCAGAAACTTCATTGGGAGGTCGCGTTTAATTTGTTCCGGGAAATTATCCAAATCATCTTGCATCCTTCACACATTTCCGACGTGTTTGTCCAATTCTATTAGATTTTTTTTTTAATTACAGCCTTAAGATCCCATTCTGGCACTGTATACACGTGTGCACTTCTAATCAGAATTTACCAAAAAACTATCGTTCCTAGTCAAAAACGTGTCATTAGAACACCAGCATATGCTAAGAGACGTGGCCACTAGTTGCCTCTTTTTTATCAATGGAATATTCTCTCGCTGTGTCATTCCAATAATATGAAGGATGCAGTGTTCGCTTTTAAAGTTTTAAATCAGTTAACTGACATTGGTAACAATTTTTATTCACTTTAAATAACCATATGTATCACTTCCATGACAAAGCTATTGGAAATTCATAATAATTCATCAGAACAATCAGAACATTTGTTAAAATACTGAGTTGCTATAAGATGGTATTAGATCGCTACAAATATGATGACGAGTAACAAACAGTATATGTACCTTCAAACGTAAACTAAAATTTTACATGTTTCAACGCGTAGGTTCAGAAATTCGTTGAATTTAATTTGGGTACTTTGTGCATTCAGAATATTTACGAGCTTGTGTTTTTTAAGGACATTGTTTAAACAATTTTCTACGTTTCCTGTTATCTTGTCCATGTAGTTACCTGTCCAATTACCAGACCTATCTGGGAATTAAACAGGCGTATCGTTAACATGTCACGTTAACTATGCGGATAATTTCAGATTTTTTTGTATGCCGAAAATTATTTGAACAAATGTATAATATCCTGACATCAAGCATTTTCTACGATCAGTTTTGATATTAAACGTCCGTTTAAACAGCAGATTGTCATGATTTCGTAAATGTCTGTTACCCGTCCTTTTTTTTCTTGAAATCACCAGCAGAATTTACCTTTTTTGATCCTGACCTGTTGATAAAAATGGAGGATATGGTATGTCTTTTGTATACTTCCATCGGTTGGCGGGACGTGGAGGTTAATTTCACTCCTTAGTATAGTTAAGTCACAATTGTTGCCTTTGGAACAGCTCGCTCTGAAACGACTGTGTAGATATCATCAATGAATTCTGAAATTTCTGTTGTTCGTCCTGTCATTACATCCTCAGAGTAATAAAATTGATAGATAATATTTCCTTACTTGTATGCTATGATGAAACTTCCTAAATCCGAAATGGGATAAATTTATCACGTTTGATCTCGTAAACTGAAAATTTACGACGCTATTCAACACTGGGGAGAAGACCGGAGATTAGAGCGATCGTGGTCATGAATTGAACCACAGCTTGCCTCATTTGGCTCAAAATCGCAGACGACTATTGCATTGGTCCTCTTGAGGTAAATATCCCCCGTTCACTTCTCAAGGAGAAACACAACTTTGATTTCGTACACTTTTTGTTTCATTACCTTATACTCTAATTTGGTGTAATCCAATGCTGGAGGCGTGCACTGGTTCTGCAGATACAATCATTATATTTCAAGCATGGATAACGTCGGGGTTCAACATGATTTCTAAAATCATGTACAGAGTACATAAATTAACAATTGCAAACAGTTATAATATAGTACGGCATTACTGTGTAGGGCCTAACACATTGATAACAAAAGATTTTTGACACATATAAGATTCTGCATAACTTGTGAAAAAAATTGATTTATACCTAGCCCTCAATCTCAAAACTTTAATATACCGTAGAGTACTTTCTTCTTGGTGGCTAACACCTCAGCTGGTGTCCTATTTAGTATCATTCTATTCCACCAGCTGCTATTACGTAAAGTTGAGCCTGGTGACCAATATTCTGTGCTTTATATTGGCACTAAAATGTTTACGTCCGCCATTGTTCATCATTACCGCAGGGTTATTCCCGACGACAAAATACCTCAGGCTTTCCAGTATAAGCTCAAATACATCCAAGGAAAGCCGAGGCTGAGACAGCTTCAAAGTGCGATAGTATAAATAATGGTCTTTCTCTTACAGGGCAAATTGTTTTTCGGACAACTATATTGCTCTGGTAGTTTGAACTTTATTGGTTTATCAATTTTTATAACGAGAAATTAGGCAAGTGTGAAAGTTTTTATACATTCTCATGAATAAATCCAATCCATTCATCAGTTTTGCAGACGGTTCCTGAATTCGATTCATAATCACTATAGCAACTAGGTTTTCTTAAATATTTGGAAGAATTATATTTCTATGTAGAAAATTTACTTATTTCGTTCGTTCGGTTCCATAGTCGAAGATTTTAAATTTTACAGAAGTTTGTTGTAAAAGCAACGTAAGCACTCCAGAGAGGAGTCACCAGCACCCAATAATCTGAACACACTCCAATTAGTACACCCATATGTTCATGAAATAGATTTTTCTTGACACAGATTAAAATAAAATCACAACTGTCAAAAAGTGATTTTATTTCTCCAAAACTTGTTAGGTGGATTGTTTTGATATATTCATAATGTCCATAAAATACGATTTTATATAAATTCTGTGAAAATATATTTGTTAGACAATGCATGTAACTATCCAATTTGCTTAATGAATGCATATATTTCGCCAAATAAACACTCTTTTCTACAAAATGAATGTGAAACTTTATTCCTGAAACTGAATTTAAGTTCTGGAATTCGACAATGCTTGCTAAATCAACATTATTTTCAATTTAAAAGTTTATCTAAA
>SDVV010025905.1:0-12343 GCA_016164225.1 Gammarus roeselii | reverse complement strand
ACATCCCTCACATCACGGCGCGTTGTGTTGCGACATCCCTCACATCACGGCGCATCGTGTTGCAACATCCCTCACATCACGGCGCGTTGTGTTGCGACATCCCTCACATCACGGCGCATCGTGTTGCAACATCCCTCACATCACGGCGCATCGTGTTGCAACTTCCCTCACATCACGGCGCATCGTGTTGCGACTTTCCTCACATCACGGAGCGTCGTGTTGCGACATCCCTCACATCACGGCATATTGCGTTGTAACATCCCTCACATCGCGGCGCATCACGTTGCAACATATTCCTCTCATCACACCGTATTACGTTGCGACATCACTCACATCACGACGCATCGCGTTGAGACATCTCTTACATCACGGCTCATCTCGTTGCGACGTCTTCCACATCACGGCGCATCACGTTGCAGCGAAGCTTCTCCAGAAACATGATAACAATCAACCTATTTACGAAGATAAATACTGACAACATTTTAGACTATTCCGACAAGTGTAACAAAAACTCTTTTTTTCAAATTCGGAGCACTTCTCTCTTTTCCATTTTTGAACCTGACACTTAAACATAATTTCCCTCATGATTGAACAAATTACGTCTCATTTTTATGCTCTCCTTAAACTGTGTCGTAATTTAGCTAATTTGGATCCCTCGGCTTAGAGGGACATTTTCAAGTGTCCTCCGCATACAAATGAGTAAAAGTTACCTCACCCTTTGGGGCCAGATAAGCGAACCTGTCAGGAAGACGGACAGGCGTTGATTATTGCTCTATGGGGTGGCGGCCTGACCGGGTCTTCGGAGCATATTACCCAACCTCGTGTTATTCTTTTCTGATATTACTTTACCAGTATTATCTGTGCATTACCAAAGGTATTGATGTAAATACAAGAGCGAGTTCCTATACTTGGTGTACGGATTAGACATGAACTCTGTGTCTGTATATGCTCATGGCTCATCGTCTTATCCAGTTTACTGTGTTATTGCAGGTATATTAGCCGGGTTATCTTGACTACCGAGTTAGGATCTTTCTACGAGGGATCCTGATTACCGTGACAATTTACGGCCCGGGTCATTGGGTTTCCGCGCCATTTAATAATTCCCTAGATATCGTTTCAATGAAATTGCCGTGCCCCTGCACAGTCAGCTGTACACTGGTTTAATAAGATTGCCATGCACCTGCACAGTCAGCTGTACACTGGTTTAATAAGATTGCTATGCATCTGCACAGTCAGCTGTACACTGGTTTAATAGGATTGCCATGCCCCTGCACAGTCAGCTGTACATTGGTTTAATAAGATTGCCATGCACCTGCACAGTCAGCTGTACACTGGTTTAATAAGATTGCCATGCACCGGCACAGTCAGCTTTACACTGGTTTAATAAGATTGCTATGCACCTGCACAGTCAGCTTTACACTGGTTTAATAAGATTGCTATGCACCTGCACAGTCAGCTGTACGCTGGTTTCGTAAGATTGTCATGCACCTGCGCAGTCAGCTGTACACTGGTTTAATAGGATTGCCATACCCCTGCACAGTCAGCTGCACATTGGTTTAATAAGATTGCCATGCACCTGCACAGACAGCTGTACACTGGTTTAATTGGATTGCCATGCACCTGCACAGTCAGCTGTACACTGGTTTAATAGGATTGCCATGCACCTGCACAGTCAGCTGTACACTGGTTTAATAGGATTGCCATGCACCTGCACAGTCAGCTGTACACTGGTTTGATAAGATTGCCATGCACCTGCACAGTCAGCTGTACACTGGTTTAATAGGATTGCCATGCCCCTGCACGGCAATATATCGAGAGGTCGAGTAGCGTGATGAGCATGCAATCCTTTGTCTCATCTGCTTGCCTCGTCCATCATCCCAAATAATGCGATCTGTTGCCATGATCCCTGATCCCTGTCCGTGACCTGGTGAGACAACACGTCTTGGCTTGCAATGCCATGATCCCTGCCCGTGACCTGGTGAGACAACACGTCTTGGCTTGCTATGCCATGATCCCTGCCCGTGACCTGGTGAGACAACACGTCTTGGCTTGCTATGCCATGATCCCTGCCCGTGACTTGGTGAGATAACACGTCTTGGATTGCTATGCCATGATCCCTGCCCGCGACCTGGTGAGACAACACGTCTTGTCTTGCAATGTGTCATGATCCCTGCCCGTGACATGGTGAGACAACACGTCTTGGCTTGCTATATGTCATGATCCCTGCCCGTGACCTGGCGAGACAAGACGTCTTGGATTGCTATGCCATGATCCCTGCCCGTGACCTGGTCAGACAACACGTCTTGGCTTGCTATGCCATGGTCCCTGCCCGTGACCTGGTGAGACCAGACGTCTTGGATTGCTATGCCATGGTCCCTGCCCGTGACCTGGTGAGACAAGACGTCTTGGCTTGCTATGCCATGCTCCCTGCCCGTGACCTGGTGAGACAAGACGTCTTGGCTTGCTATGTCATGGTCCCTGCCCGTGACCTGGTGAGACAACACGTCTTGGCTTGCTATGCCACGATCCCTGCCCGTGACCTGGTGAGATAACATGTCTTGGCTTGCTATGCCATTGCCCGTGACCTGGTGAGACAACACGTCTTGGCTTGCAATATGTCATGATCCCTGCCCGTGACCTGGTGAGACAACACGTCTTGGCTTGCTATGCCATGATCCCTGCCCGTGACCTGGTGAGACAAGGCGTCTTGGCTTGCTATGCCATGCTCCCTGCCCGTGACCTGGTGAGACAACACGTCTTGCCTTGCAATGCCATGATCCCTGCCCGTGACCTGGTGAGACAACACGTCTTGGCTTGCTATGCCATGATCCCTGCCCGTGACCTGGTGAGACAAGGCGTCTTGGCTTGCTATGCCATGCTCCCTGCCCGTGACCTGGTGAGACAACACGTCTTGCCTTGCAATGCCATGATCCCTGCCCGCGACCTGGTGAGACAAGGCGTCTTGGCTTGCTATGACGCATGTTGGTAGGGCCATGTTGAGGCACCACGGCGTTCCATGATGCGTAGCAGGGCCATGGCAAGTAACCATAACGTGCCATGACACATGGCCGGTCCATGGTGAGGCACCACGGAGTGCCGTAACCCATAGCAGGACCATGGCGATACCCATGGCAAAAGCGTCGTGTGCCTAGTCCCGGTATTCGCACTTCTGTAGACATATGCTGGGGAGTTAAAAATGGGGTCAATAATGTATAATTGCTGGTTGTTTAATATCATAATAGTGATGTTAATTTCCTTTTAATGAAAGTTTTAATGAGAGTTTCACAGTCAAAAAAATATAATTGATTGTCCCCGTTTGGGGTGCAATCCATAGACAGGGTTTAGCTTACTACGTGACCTACATTCAACAGTTTAGAGGCACTGTTCTTCGAAGCTCAGGAACATGTGTACAACATTCGGTGACCTGCCTTCAGCAGGTCAGTGGTCTTTACTCAGCAAGTAAGAAGCTTTTCATTATCGGTGGCACGCTGTTAGCAGGTCAATTGCCACACGCTGTTAGCAGGTCAATTGCCACACGCTGTTAGCAGGTCAATTGCCACACGCTGTTAGCAGGTCAATTGCCACACGCTGTTAGCAGGTCAATTGCCACACGCTGTTAGCAGACCAATTGCCATCCGAACGTAGCTCAATGGCCTGCCCAAATCCATGACCTGCGTAGCTCAGTGGCGTTGGCAGTTCAATGCTCTACTCAGCACAGTGGTCTGCCCAGGACAGTGGCCTGCCCGAGCCAGCTGTGAACGGCTCATTCTTCACTTAGCCCTTCCACCGGACACCCCCACTCGACGCACTTAGACCCCTCGAAAGTGGGTCCTTAAGCCGCCTGAAACAAGCCGGTAACGTTACCACGTTCTTAGTTGTACCCGTAACGGTACCGTCACGGGCTCTGTCCCTTCACTGTAGCTTGCTACAAGCAAGCTAAGGACAATAAACCTGTGTCGGTCAGACCTAGCGGCCTCAAGCAGAGCTTTGAGCGGCTGTACTCAAGGGTGAGCTGGCGGGGTATGGTGTATACTCGAACGCGACGAGTCTCTGGCCGCCACTTGGTTTATTTTTTTTGAGTAACATGACACTAGATGCCCCCTCAAAATGTTGATGAGCACTTACTGGCGATATACACTGGATGCTCCCTTACAGAGTTAAGGCGCGTTTACTGCGTGCTACACATGACACTAGATGCCCCTCAAAACGATAAATTGTACTCACTAGGCACTATGCGTTGGCTAAGATGCTCCCACACTAGATGCTCCCACACTAAGGTAATGCGTTACAAGAGTGTTCCCTGCGCGTCAGCGAGCGCCCAGCTTAGATAGGCTTTCAACCGCCTCTGGAACAGTACTAGCATAGACCAGCCTCCAGATGGATTAGTTTGGAAATAACTGTTGTTGTATAATGTACACTCGTAGTGGACACTTAATCTACGAAGACTGGAAGTGAACATAACACAATTAAATTAGGTTTCCTTTACAAAATTGTAGAAAGGCGAATGGTTTTAATTCGTTTCGTCTCCATGAGATGCGAGGTCCTCTAACCTCATGTATGTGAGTCCATTCTTATGATGACCTAAACAAATTCAAGTTCAACTAATCCTGTTAGGAATACCATCAAATCGGTATTGTAGTTAACGTACTTTACATTTGCACAGTTTTTTTTATACTTTTATTCGAGGACAGATATGCATGAGAACAATTTATAACAGAGTGCCTGGATCAAACAGGGTTTCGTCGTCAGGTCGATAACATCGTATCATGGATCGAATAGGGGGTCGTCGTCAGGTTAATAACATCATGCCATGGATCAAAAAGGGCGTCGTCGTAAGGTTAATAACATCGTGTCATGGATCAAAAAAGGCATCGTCGACAGGTTAATAACTTCCTGCAATGGATCAAACAGGGTGTCGTCATCAGGTTAATAATATCATGCAATAGATCAAACAGGGCTTCGTCGTCAGGTTAATAACATCGTGCCATAGATCAGAAAAGGTGTCGTCATCAGGTTAATAACATCGTGCCATGGATCAAAAAGGGCGTCGTCGTCAGGTTAATAACATCGTGCTATGGATCAAAAAGGGCGTCGTCGTCAGGTAAATAACTTTCTGCAATGGATCAAACAGAGTGTCGTCATCAGGTTGATAACATCCTGCAACAGATCAATCAGGGTGTCATCGTCAGGTTAATAACGTCGTGTCATGGAAACACAGGGTGTGTGTCATTGTTAGGTTAAAAACATCGTGCCATGAATCAAACAGGGTGTCGTCGCCAGGTTAAAAACATCGTGACATGGATAAAAAAAGCGTCGTCGTCAGGTTAATAACATCGTGCCATGGATCCAAAAGGGCGTCGTCGTCGGGTTAATAACATCGTGCCATGAATCAAAAAGGGCGTCGTCGTCAGGTTAATAACATCGTGCTATGGATCAAAAAGGGCGTCGTCGTCAGGTAAATAACTTCCTGCAACGGATCAAACAGGGTGTCGTCATCAGGTTAATAACATCCTGCAATAGATCAATCAGGGTGTCATCGTCAGGTTAATAACGTCGTGTCATGGAAAAACAGGGTATGTGTCGTCGTCAGGTTAATAACATCGTGCCATGAGTCAAACAGGGTGTCGTCGTCAGGTTAAAAACATCGTGCCATGGATCAAACAGGGTGTCGTCGTCAATACCGCTGCTGTTTCTTAGCATCGCCTCTTAACGTGTACAGCTCATTCCTCTTCCACTCCAAAACTAATCCGAAACAATTTTTTAGTTATATTTCGATCAAAATAAAATTGAGATCTGTTATTGGTTCTATTGAGAACGGTATTGGCGAGATATAAACGGACGCCACTTGAATGAGTATCCTGCTTAGCCAATACTTCTGTTCTGCATTTACTATAGAGAATCGGAATATTCCTAATCCTGAGGATATCATAGAGGAAATAATAATTGAAGCCCCCAGCGCAGTGAACTTTTCACCTGCCAAAGTTATTAAATATATACTGTAGATAAATTGAAAGTAACCAAATCTCCAGGTCCTGGCCCAGTTTATCCCAGAATTTGGAAAGAAACTAAAAACAAAATCGCCGAACATCTATCAAACATTTTCACCAAAAAACCTCACAAACGGCACTTGCTTCTCTCACAAATGGCACTTGCTCCTCCCGAAAATTACCATCCAATTAGTCTCACCTTAATTGTTGGCAATTTGATGGGAAGTTTGATCACGGGTAAAATTACAGAATTTTTATAATCAAATCAGCATGACTTTAGACGCAATCGTTCATGTCTTACAAACCTGCTGCTTTTTTATGAATATAATCGAATTTCACTACGTGAAATCTCCGATCAACATCATTTTCCTTGACTTTCAAAAGGCCTTCGATAAAGTCCATCACAAACACTTAGTAAATTGCACAGGATCGGCATTCGAGGTGAGCTACACAACTGAATAAAATGTTGGCTTACGAACAGACGGCAGCGAGTTGAACTCAACGGAGGTTACTCCCCTTGAGGTAATGTTACAAGCGGCGTGCCTCAAGGATCAGTGTTAGGTCCAGTTCTCTTCATAATATCCATAAACGATCTCGATAGTAACGTACTCCCGAACATTAGCAAGTTTGCAGACGATATCAAGCTAGGAGGAAAAGTGCAAACCAAACTTGAGTGTGAGCAGATTCAATTAGACTTGAACAAAATTGTTGATTGGTCAAAAAAGTTGCAAATGAAATTCAATGTAGATAAGTATACAGTTATGCACATTGGTCATCGTAACCCTAAGCAGCACGAATATTTAATGTTCGGAGAAAAACTTATTCCTGTCACCGAAGAGAGCGATCTAGGTGTCATCATTAGAAACGACTTAAAAAGCAGCAAGCAATGTAACGATGCTGCCAAAAAAGGCAATACAATGTTGGACATGATATCCCGCACAATCTCGTACAAGAGCAGAAACAACATTCTCAAGTGATGTAATGCATTTGTATGACCGCGCCTAGTGTATTCCGCCCAGTTCTGGTCTCCATACCTTAGAGAAGATGTCATTAAATAAGTGAAGGTTCAACTTAGAGCTACCAAACTTATCCTTTCGCTGCGCAATAAATCGTGCGAAGACAGACTACGCGAACTCAACCTTTATTCGCTAGAGGAGCGTCGAGTCAGAGGTGACACGATCGAAGTGTGAAGGATAATGAAGGGTAAGGAAAAGGTCGAGTGAGTGAGCCTTCTTACACTAGATGCGAAAGGAGTGACCAGGAATAATGGATACAAAAGTACTGGCGAACGTTTCACACTCGATATCACGAGCAATTTCTTCACGTATAGAATTGTTGAGGAATGGAACAGACTTCCAGCCGAAGTTGTCAACAGCAATATAATCGAAACGTTCAAGTCACTGCTCGACAAATTCAACCAAAATCGCCTCTAAATAGCTCCCAGCTATAACACTCTCACTAGAATATTAGTTAAAAACGGTATCCGGTACTGACACCCGTACGGTTAAATTAGTGCTGGGCATTGACACTAACAAGGTAAAAAAGGTGCCCGGCATTGATACCTGCTCGTTGCAAAACGGTGTCCTGCAATGACACCGGCCAGCATTTGTTTAACGAAGAATGAAACTGTGACAATCTAAGATCAATATCGTGGGTCGGGGGATTTCTCTTAAGGTGCTAATTGAAGTGGTTTCGAGTACCATCGTTATATGGTATTTCTTTCTACAAACTTTCCCATTCTTGATCTATTAAAAATACACGTTCTACTTAAGAACTATCCTTCTTACTATTAAAAGGCAACCCAGTTTGGGACGAAAATCCTGTTCTTCTCTTCTCACAGTTGCCAACCCTTGTAAGCCACTGTAAACACTCCTCACTAATCCCGCAAACTTGCATCCAACTACTCGGGAAAAAGTTCCCGTTTGGTGGAGCGAACGGAATATTTATTTATTGTGCGCCCATCAGGAAAATTATGATTTCTTGCCGGGAGGATATTTGAAGCGCCCAGTGCCTGTTTTCCATGTTTTATATCGATGGGTTCTTTCTTCTATTATGAATCTGTGATTACAAGATGGATGTAAAACAAAAACGTGTGTCCCCAGAAATGACAAAATTCCAGCTGTACACCGTAATACATATATAGTTTTTATTAGCCAATACTGTCGAAAATGTTCTCTTTGAAGCTATCACCCTGACACGATATGCCACGTTAATGAGCGCGGTATCTATTACGATTCATCTATATTTGATTTACTTGTTTACTAAAATGAATAAATATTTGGTTTCAAAAACGAGAAAACCTCTCCCTTGCATTAATCGCTTAGTGAACCCACCGAAACTCGCAGCTGATTTTTTGGGCGAGCATTTAACACGAGCAGTCGTGCACGAGAATTTAACACGAGCAGTCGTGCACGAGCATTTAACACGAGCAGTCGTGCACGAGCATTCAACACGAGCAATCGTGCACGAGCATTCAACACAAGCAGTCGTGCACGAGCATTTAACGCGAGCAGTCGTGTACGAACATTTAACACGCGCAGTCGTGCATGAGCATTTAACACGAGCAGTCGTGTACGATCATTTAACACGCGCAGTCGTGCATGAGCATTTAACACGAGCAGTCGTGCACGAGCATTCAACACGTGAAGTCGTGCACGAGCATTTAAGAGGAGCAGTTGTGCACGAGCATTTAGCACGAGCAGTCGTGCACGAACATTCAACACGAGCAGTCGTGCACGAGCATTGAAGAGGAGCAGTCGTGCACGAGCGTTTTACACGAGCAGCAATCGTGCACGAGCATTTAAGAAGGGCAGTTGTGCACGAGCATTTTACACGAGCAGTCGTGCACTATCATTCAAGAAAAGCAGTCGTGCACAAGCATTTAACACGAGCAGTCGCGCACGAGCATTTAACACGCGCAATCGTGCATGAGCATTTAACAGGAGTAGTCGTGCTCGAGCATTTTGCACGAGCAGTCGTGCACTAGCATTTAAGAGGAGCAGTCGTGCACGAGTATTTAACACGAGCAATCGTGCACGAGCATTTTACACGAGCAGTCGTGCACGAGCATTTAAAACGAGCAGTCGTGCACGAGCATTTTACACGAGCAGTCGTGCACAAGCATTTAAGAGGAGCAGTCGTGCACGAACATTTAACACGAGCAGTCGTGCTCGAGCATTTAACACGAGCAGCCATGCACGGGCATTTAACACTAGCAGTCGTGTACAGGTATTTAACACAAGAAGTCGTGCACGAGCATTTAGCACGACTGTATTCATATATAATAATTACTCGGCAACTTGCCTGCAACAGGTTGCCAATAAAGAATACAAACTTACTGTAGTCAAAGTACCAAGAAGTTTCAACAATTCATGAAAATGTTATCCTGGTAACAAGAAAACATATCCTACATTGAGGTCTCTGTAACTCCTACTCCAATTTCCTGAACAGATGATATAAATCTTTGTATCGGGGAGACACCTTTCAGATCTAGGCGGATCGAAATGACTGTTATTATTGATCATCTCAAACGATAGTAAATCAAGATGCTAATCCTTTCTATATTTTAAAACAATCCTATGTCACGTCATTATGATTATAATTTGTAACTTTACTTGTGAAACCAAATCCAACGATCGATTTCTTCTTAATGTTGTCCGAGGCGGAAGGTAATGTCGCTCCTATGCAAGGCCTATACAAGGCCTATGCAAGGCCTATGCTAGGCCTATAAAAGGCCTATGCAAGGCCTATGCAATTAAGGAATACGAAAGACCTATGCTTGACCGATGCAAGACTTATGCTCAGTCTGCAGGCCCTTCAATTTATTCATGTGATGTAATCCCACTTGCGGAGCCTCTGATGTTCCCGACTTTCGTGTGTATCGAAGCCGTTTTGTAGGGACAAATTTTTGGCTTTAGTTTGATCGGATTTCAGCTTAGCCCAATTACCGAGGTGAGTGCTAATTATTGGAGAGGCATAAAAATAGCGTGTGGCCCCGAATATATTTTATGCAGAATTGAACAGCCTCGTCGGTAATTTATTGATATTCAATGTTAATAGGAGGGGCGCTTATTTTTTATAAGTCTTATACAGTTATACGAGAGTAAATATCTTTATTTAAACATTTACAATTGTGCCGCTTGTCACTTGTTTATTCAGGATTATAGAATAATGGAATACAATATTGAAATTCAATATGAAAGATAAAAATAATGATCGAGTGTCAGCCAAACAGCTCCGTGTTATTGTGAATACATGCACCATAGTGATGTAGTTGACATTTAAGAACGTTTGGGCAAACGGTTTTCGAGATACCACGCACTGAAGTTGATGGATAGTGACGTCATATAGCTCTTTTTTAAATAACAGTCCATGACGTCACAAACCTTCAACTAAAAACAATTTTTGACGTCACAAAATTTCAACTAATAACAGTTCATGACGTCAAAAACCTTCAACTAATAACAGTTTCTGACGTCAAAAATCTTCAATTATTAATAGTTTATGACGTCACAAACCTTCAACTAATAACAGTTTATGACATCACAAACCTTCAACTAATAACAGTTTATGACGTCACAAACCTTCAGCTAATAACAGTTTATGACGTCACAAGCCTTCAACTAATAACGGTTTATGATGTCACAAACCTTCAACTAATAACAGCTTATGACGTCACAAACCTTCAACTAATAACAGCTTATGACGTCACAAACCTTCAACTAATACCATTTTATGATGTTACAAACCTTCAGCTAATAACAGTTTATGACGTCACAAACCTTCAACTCATAACAGTTTATGACGTCACAAACTTTCAACAAATAACAGCTTATGACGTCACAAACCTTCAACTAATACCAATTTATGATCTCACAAACCTTCAGCTAATAACAGTTTATGACGTCACAAACCTTCAACTCATAACAGTTTATGACGTCACAAACTTTCAACTAATAACAGTTTATGACGTCACAAACGTTCAACTAATACCATTTTATGATGTCACAAACCTTCAACTTGAAGTATCGATATCTCAAAAACTTTTATCGAATCATTCTGATTGCATACATGCACACCGCGTTGCATATATGTGCATCATATACTTTTTTTGGCAGGCTGTTTGGGCTTTAAAAAAGGCCTTGGTGTAAAGTAAATGACTCATGTCTGTTAGTTTTACGTAGGGCTACACGTTTTTTGACACCTACCTTACGTTATGTCCGCGTTTGGATAAAAAGACGTCATGAAGTTATGATACTGGGCTAATTTTTGATCGCGCCTTTATATGTGACTGTAGGTGCGTACGAAGAGCATCATCATTCCAGACCAAAGTGACCTGAACAAATGGTGTACTGACAGGAGGCGCAAGTTCTGTCTCAGATAATATTTGTTTCATGGTTACGTCAGCGTGAATGGAACTGTGTACTTATATTGCATATTTTAGTGCTTTCGAGAGTAACTATGCCTATTACAGGTCTTGTATCTCGGTACCAGCTGATCCACTTCTTGGTTCTGTGCACTATCCGAATGACATCATTTTTGTAGACAATCCCATCAATAACATCATTGTTGTAGACAATCCCCGTCAATAACATCATTGTTGTATTCAATCCCCTTCAATAATATCATTGCAGTATACAATTCCCGTCAATAACGTGATTATTGTTTACAATCCCCGTCAATAACATCATTGTTGTATACAATCCCCGTCAATAACATCATTGTTGTTTACAATCTCCGTCAATAACATCATTGTTGTACACAATCCCGTCGATAACATTATTGCTGTATACAATTCCCGTCAATAACTACATTGCTGGATACAATCCCCGTCAACGACATCATTGTTGTATTCAATCCCCGTCAATAACTTCCTTGTTGTATTCAATCCCCTTCGATAATTTCATTGTTGTTTACCATCCCCGTCAATAAAATAATTGTTGCATACAATCTCCGTCAATAACATCAATGTTGAATACAATCGCCGTCAATAAAATCATTGCTGTATACAACATCCGTCAATTATGGGTTGCTGGATGCGATTCCTCACTAACAAGGTTACAAGACTTAACTGCAAAAGCCAATGGGAGAAAACTTGTGGAATTAAGAATGTGAACCAGCTGCTTCTAGGGAGGCTGAGCTCGTGACATCGTAATAAGTGCACCAGCTGCTTCTAGGGATGCAGAGCTCGTGACATCGTAATAAGTGCACAAGCTGCTTCTAGGGATGCAGAGCTCGTGACATCGTAATAAGTGCACAAGCTGCTTCTAGGGATGCAGAGCTCGTGACATCGTAATAAGTGCACCAGCTGCTTCTAGGGATGCAGAGCTCGTGACATCGTAATAAGTGCACCAGCT
>SDVV010025904.1:0-12343 GCA_016164225.1 Gammarus roeselii | reverse complement strand
ATATTCATAAATATATATATATATATATATATAAGAATCATAAATACGTATAAATATATGTCAAACGATCAAATCAGATTTAGTTACCCCTACAGGGTACAGGGTGTATTCCAACATATAACAGAGAAAATGGGACCGATAGTGAACAGTAATGGGCGTCTTTCTTTCATAGCTGAACATAAACGCACGACAAATGAACTAATGGAATTTTTATTCATACACAAAAATGAATAGTATTATTTACAGCACAATAAATCTATACATATATAAACACAATAAATCTTAAAATATGTAAAGGGATCAGGTAAGCCCATCATATTAGATTGAGTGACATAGTAGAGTTTATAACAACGTGTTACGGAGTAAATGGGTCCGATTATGAACGGTAACAGCATCTTGCTTCCATAGCCGAACAGAGTGCGAAACTTTTCCGGATCATGTCACGATCAAATAAATATCAAAGGATGTTTAAAGTACACAATTATTCAACACAAAATTCTGACCATCCGCCTACCCCGTCGGCTGGCAGAGGTTGCCAGGGTTTGTGTAGGCCTATGTGAGTTTAGAGCCACTGCCATCCATGCCAATATGTTCTGGGCCGGGCTTACTTAATGTGACGGTAAATAACGTAACGATAACATCAACCCACTTCCACTTTGTTTCCCCTTACACGCTGCTTCTTTTGGCCTTTGTTCCTTGAGTGTATAGCCGCCCTTCTGTCCTCACCATCCCCCAGCGTGGTCGCCTCCTCAGGGTCACTAGCAGCCCCCGGTCCTGCTCCATTCACGGCCTTCACCGTCACTAGATAGTTCGAGCAGGGTGCCAACCCAGGCAGGACGGCCTCGCATGTAGGCTCATCATTCGACATGTTAGTAGCCATGGATCCATTGATCCACGTCGCTAGCACGTCATAGTGGATTATAGCACCATTGAGCTGCGCCGGGGCTTCCCAGTTGACGGTGATGTCGTAGGGGGAAGGAGTCACGCTCACGTTCTGGGGCGCACTCGACACTGTCACGGAACAAGTGTTCAAATAAAGCCAGAAGAAATCCTAGCTGGAATATTGTCGTCGTACCTTCACCTGAAAGATGATCTATGATAAACAACCCTTAGCTTGTTGCTGGATAATAAGCTAATGAACAGTAGAGTACAACGCATCATACAGTCAGAGAAATAAATACCTACGACGCTTATGAAACATTGACTTCCACACCCCTACGCACGGGAATGATACTGTACGTTTCCTTCCCTATTATATTCCGGCTCGTAATTGAGCTCTTTGCCTTTAAACTGTTCGTATATGTGTTTCTATGTGTGTACGAATGTAAGGATTCAAGAGTAAATGACCGAATGCCTATTTAGACATAAATACGTTGATGGTCCTTGCTGTGCTGAATATTAAGATAACGTAGGATGCACGTTTTGGCCAGCATATACTTGGATATAAATTTTTCACATCCATGTATAACTGCTGAAATATGCCAAAGATGGTCAAGATATATTCCGTTTACAACCGTTTTGTCGTTAATGAATTCATTTCGATTCCGTAATTCAAATGACGACACAAAATACCTGATAAATGAGAATTTACCTCGCGTGATGTCACGTCAAGCCGTCCATCCTTCAATTTACCTCGCGTGATGTCACGGCAAGGCGTCCATCCTTCAATTTATCTTGCGTGATGCCACGTCAAGCCGTCCATCCTTCAATTCCCCCCCCCCCTGTGATATCACGTTAAGCCATCCGTCCTTCAATCGGATTCGATTTTATTAGCAATTTAGACACACAAATTGAAGAAAATGTGATGCTCGTCGTCTTGTGGAGCCAAGCATGCGGAGGATGTGATTAGATTGAAGAACATCAGGGACGAATTAGTCGTAAATTATTCACATTTTGCTCAAAAATTAAATATCAACTATCGCAGTAATATTCTTTTAGGAACCGCTATAAAACCGCATGCCGATAAACCCACCTTCCGCCAAAGTAGTACATTGGATGGACGCCGTCGCCCCAGGATAATGTCCTTGAAACCAAACTGTCACATCAAGAGAGTAGTCAGCTTCTGGTATAACATCCGTCAGCGTGTAGAAGGGATCGCTAGTTGTGGCATTGTGCGATTCTGATAAGCCTTCGTCCCATAGCGCCTGTCCCTCCCAGGACACAGCGAAGGCGGCCTGGCAGGCTCCAGGGAAGGGATCGATCCACTCGACCATCAGCGTGCCGGGGGCCGAGGCGTAGCAGGTGAGGTTGGCAGGAGGGATCGTTTCTGGGGAACAAACACATTCAAAACAGACGTTAGAAGTATTTCCGTTCATGCACTAGCATAAGAAGTGACTAAATAAGTATATGCCGTCATAGGCAAATAATGTGATTAGCCACGAAATGAACGTTGCCTGCAGAAAACACAGTTTATATACATATATTTCTTGGAATTTCGAAAATGAAGTTTAATTAGGAATAACGACATAAACCATATCCCATAAATTTCCCAATCCACATGATGATACTAGCCACGTCTTCGTGTGCGGATACAATTTTATCAAAACGGGAATAATTAGGAACTTTTGATCGTGGCATATATGCACTTCGGCGCATACATGAATAATACTGCAAAAGAAAAGAAGGATTTATGCGTAGTTATCCAACTCATACCCGTTTAAACGTAGCCGAACTTGACTTTGGAATTACGGTTCTGCAGATATTGGTAAATGAACTATGGTAGGAGGACTCTCAGGCTCTTGTGAGGTAGGTCTTTCCATATTCCTTAATTCCATGAAGTGTCATATGCTTTTCAATGTCAAAATGAATGACGAAAGAAAGTGTGTCGAATGTTTGATTCTAGTCGTACGAGATTCACTTTCGTGGAGTGTCGTTTACAGCCGCCGCACTGGGTGTTGCTGATTCCAGAATGCATATCGAGGCTATCGACAAGGCGACAACATCGAAATTGAGGTTATGTATCTAACTTCAGTTCATCATTCTTCCCATCGCCAGAGGATGCGGGTAAGAGAATAGGATGGTGGTTACGAGGGTACCTATGGCATTGTCCGTGTTCGTTCCGTGTTCAGCACTTTCAGACAGATGTTGATCATATTGATGAGCATCTGGTTCGGCCCAGGTGAGGTTTCATGAATAAGGTCATGTCACAATGTAGTTCGTAGATGGAGAATGCCTTGTTGTAAAAATTTTCGTTTGTGGGAGTCAAGTCAATATGTTTACTTTCTCCTAATCCAATTTGTTGTTGGAAAGAAGCCGCGTTACTTGGTTGTTGGGATACCTGTCTAAATGTCTGTGTAAGCGCGTCAGCTGTTCTAGCATTGCAATAATACACAACCAGCTTCTGAAAGATTGTGGATAGGTCGTACGGGGCTCGTGCATGCGTCGGATTTTTTTTTGCTCACTTGGTAGAGGGCTGTTTCGGTTGACAGTGTTGACTAGTTGGTCCAGCTTTCTTGTTTTTTCACCAAGGTTAGATAACGAAATTCATAGGATAACTTTTCCCATGCAATTCAATTTATGCGAGATCTTCAGCGGCAGAAAATTGCACGCAGCAGGCAGCCGGTCACGCCATTTGCCGCTTCTTGCACTTGTTGACACCAACACGGTTGATGAAGAGCCTCTGAGGGGAAAATTGATAGAGGCATGCGACAGCTGCACACAGGAACTTATCGCGTATGTTGCTGATGAGGACGTAATGTTCTGAAATATCGTTGGGGATTTCATCCACATCTTGCCTCGTGATACGTGTTAAATATTCCTTCCACACGGCTCTGTGGCAGTTTGACGGAGTTCCTGGAGAGGACGGTTGTTTGATTGATTGGAGAGGAGGGTTATTATGACTTGGTTATGATCACAGCCTGTGATGAAGGCAGCAATCCCCCAAACAGTTCGGGTGCCAATGTTGGAAGCCCCTGCACGCCCTCAACCCTATGCACTCCTGTTAGTCTTTGCATTCTCAAGCCCCTGTACTCCCCCAGCCCTCAACACTCCTGTTAGTCCTTATATTCTCAAGACCCTGTACTCCCTCAACACTCCTGTTAGTCCTTGCATTCTCAAGCCCCTGCCCTCCCTCAACCCTCTAAACTCCTGTTAGTCCTTGCATTATCAAGACCCTGCACGCCCTCAACCCTCTACACTCCTGTTACTCCTTGCATTCTCAAGCCCCTGAACGCCTTCAACCCTCTCCACTCCTGTTACTCCATGCATTCTCAAGCCGCTGCACGCCTTCAACCCTCCACACTCCTGTTGGTTGGCATTCTCAAGCCCCTGCACGCCCTCAACCCTCTACACTCCTGTTACTCCTTGCATTCTCAAGCCCCTGAACGCCTTCAACCCTCTCCACTCCTGTTACTCCATGCATTCTCAAGCCGCTGCACGCCTTCAACCCTCCACACTCCTGTTGGTTGGCATTCTCAAGCCCCTGCACGCCCTCAACCCTCTACACTCCTGTTACTCCTTGCATTCTCAAGCCCCTGAACGCCTTCAACCCTCTCCACTCCTGTTACTCCATGCATTCTCAAGCCGCTGCACGCCTTCAACCCTCCACACTCCTGTTGGTTGGCATTCTCAAGCCCCTGCACGCCCTCAACCCTCTACACTCCTGTTACTCCTTGCATTCTCAAGCCCCTGAACGCCTTCAACCCTCTCCACTCCTGTTACTCCATGCATTCTCAAGCCGCTGCACGCCTTCAACCCTCCACACTCCTGTTGGTTGGCATTCTCAAGCCCCTGCACGCCCTCAACCCTCTACACTCCTGTTACTCCATGCATTCTCAAGCCCCTGCACGCCCTCAACCCTCTACACTCTTGTTAGTCCTGGCATTCTCAAGCTGATGCACCCCTTCAAACCTCGACACTCTTGTTACGCCTTGCATTCTCAAACCCCTGCACGCCCACAACCCTCTTTACTCCTGTTACTCCTTGCATTCTCAAGCCCCTGCACGCCCTCAACCCTCTCCACTCTTGTTACTTCATGCATTCACATGCACTTGCACGTTCTCAACCCTCTACACTCCTGTTAGTCCTTGCATTCTCGAGCCCCTACACGTCCTCAGCCCTCTACACTCCTGTTAGTCCTTGCATTCACAAGCCCCTGCACGCCTTCAACCCTCTATACTCCTGTTACTCCTTGCATGCCTCTGCACGCACTCAACCCTCTACACTCCTGTTACTCCTTGCATTCTCAAGCCCATGCACGCCCTTATCCCTCTCGCTCCTGTTAGCCCTTGCATGCCCCTACACGCCCTCAACCCTCTACACTCCTGTTAGTCCTTGCATTCTCGAGCCCCTACACGTCCTCAACCCTCTACACTCCTGTTAGTCCTTGCATTCACAAGCCCCTGCACGCCTTCAACCCTCTATACTCCTGTTACTCCTTGCATGCCCCTGCACGCACTCAACCCTCTACACTCCTGTTACTCCTTGCATTCTCAAGCCCATGCACGCCCTTAACCCTCTCACTCCTGTTAGCCCTTGCATGCCCCTACACGCCCTCAACCCTCTACACTCCTGTTATTCCTTGCATTCTCAAGCCCCTGCCCTCCCTCAACCCTCAACACTCCTGTTATTCCTTGCATTCTCAAGCCCCTGCCCTCCCTCAACCCTCTACACTCCTGTTTCTCCTTGCATTCCTCTGCACGCCCTCAATCCTCTACACTCCTGTTACTCATTGCATTGTCAAGCCCCTTCACGCCCTCAATCCTCTACACTTCCGTTACTCCTTGCATTCTCAAGCCCCTGCACGATCTCAACCCTCTACACTCCTCATAGTCCTTGCATTCTCGAGCCCCTGCACGCCCCAGACCTTATACACTCCTGTTACTCCTTGCATTCCCAAGCCCCTGCACGCCCTCAACCCTCTACACCCCAGTTACTCCTTGCATTCTCAAGCCCCGGCACGCCCTCAACCCTCTACACTCCTGCTACTCTTTGGATTCTCAAGCCCCCGCACGCCCTCCACCCTCGACACTCCTGTTACTCATTGCATTGTCAAGCCCCTACACGCCCTCAATCCTCTACAATTCCGTTACCCCATTTCATTCTCAAGCCCCTGCACGCCCTCAACCCTCTACACTCCTGTTAGCCCCTGCATTTCCAAGCCCCTGCACTCCCTCAACTCTTGGCACTCACTTAACCACGGAATGGTAATCTCCCATGCTTACCGTCAGCCCTGGTTTGCACTCCTAGAATCTCCGAGCTATATTGCAATGTGATAGGTTCAGCCATGGTTAAGCCGTAGTAGTTCAGGTCGTATTCTGTGCACGGCGTCAGCTCTTCTATTCTGCAGGAATACGTCTTCCGCTCGCTACGCTGGAGCACTGAAGGTGGGCATGGAGTTAGGTCCCCTTCGGGACCGTTCGAATAAATCAAAAACGAATATCCAATAAGTGGGACCTCATCAAGCTCATAGTTTACTTCGATCCAGTCCTTCGACACGGCGCTGATGGTCATGTCTGTGGGAGGGGAGAAAATGTTCGCATTAACCAATCGTTTCATCCTCAACTATTTCGAAGCCATTTTTATCACTTTTTTTATTCTTTCAGCAGACACAATGATTCAGTGTTTCTGCTAAAAAATCTGACATTTCATTTTGGTCTTAACATTGAAATTTAGCAAACTAGCCGAAGCTACATTACCTTACCTAACCTAATCTAACCATCCATTATTTCTGTTTTTGCGACTAATGAAAGAAACTGTAAAGATACGATTAAGTTATCAAACAAATGTGAATGATTATTCAAAGTAGTTTTTTTCTCGAGGATTTGGAAAATTCAGAATACACAGATGATACGTACTAAGTCTTCATTAGCGTGAGCTGTTCTGAAGACAATATTGCTATTTAGGTAAACTTAATCTAACTTATAACTACGGTTGGAGAGGAAGTTTACCTCTACATCCCACCAACCGGAGGACATTGCTGGAGAACATCCTCTATTATCCATTGTTCAATGCGCCAGGACAGATAAAAAACGTTACGTTGGACTATTGAGTTAAAAAAAAAGCAAAGTAAATAGGGTCAACGACACTTATTTATTCAGTACAATTAACTACTTCAACTGACGTTTGATAAAAAAAGAGTAGAGGACACACCGTTTGGAACTAACTACATAGTTAGCATGACATGTTACACATGCACAGGACAAAAACATTACAATGAGTCATAGTAGATGGGTGTAATAATTGAACGGGCTCCTACAAGAACAAGATAACTGGAAAGTTGAGTATATGAAAGAGATAACACATAGAAGAAAGCTATTTAAAAAAGTGAAACTGTTGAACCGCAAATAGTCGGCATCGTAAATTACATAGCGGAAGTAAATTTCGATCCTAGTATTTCTGCTCGTGCAAGTTCAAACAAGTATAATTTTGGTTTGCGTTTGAAGGTAGCTATACTGCTACTCGTTTTTATATCTATTTCAACCGAATTCCAAGTTTTACTAGTTCTGTATTTGACAATAGTCTATATATTTACTCACAAAACGTGAATTTACAAATTGGGAAGTTTAATCTCCATTGAACACTATCTTAACTAATTGTCTTTTACATAAAAAAATTACTCACGGTAGTTACGGGTTCTCTAACAAGCAAAAAAATCTTCATATTACATGTCATAGAAAAATGTTAAACACGAGTATCTATTCCATTTCATTTTTTTTATTGATGAATAAATATAAAGAACATTAATTCAAATTTTATACTCCCAAATTTCAAACTTCGCAGGTGAAAATTTTCTCGAAGTATTCAAAAGTAAATCCTCTTGATCTATTTGTTTAGTTGTGAGGGGTGAGAAAGGTTAGTAAGCTGTACAGGAGAGTAAGTTGTACAGGAGAGTGTTATAATCAAGAGGATTATAGACTGTACGGATAGTGCAATAAACGACGATGGTGGCTTTAGGAGTGGTGGCATGCAGATCAGTTGTTTGGGGAGATACTAAGTCCGTGGAAGTACTTTACGAAGGAAAAGGATTTGTTCTGGTATTTCAAGAATACTGAAAGGTCTCTGATAGGGTTGACATGGAGGTGTTGTAAAGGGTGTTGCGTTCGTATGAAGTGAAAGGAAATTTGCTAAAAACGTCTCAGAGATTCAATGTTGTCGGTACAAAATGCGCCAGTGTAGGGAGCGAGGCGAGTGCTTGATTCCCAGTGAAAGTGGAACTGCGTTGACTCCCTGGCTGTTGATTCTATACATGGATGGACTCTCCAATGAGGTGAATACAAGTATACTAGGTTGAGGTTTAGTGCTGTTGAGAGCATATGGACGGAGAGCCCACTGTTCTATATGCCGGGTCTTCGTGAGACAAAGACTGAACTAGTGAGAAGAGGTGAAATATGGAAGAAATGAAGGCTGTAAAATTATGGGTCACGAAAGTGTGTAATGAGCTGTACGATATACTGTAGGGTTCGGAAACGCTGAACGGGGCTGAGACGTGGGGAACGAAGCGGAAGTGAGAAGAAGGTTGAAATTTGTTGTGATAAATGGAAAAGAGGTATAGCAGGATGATGCTGACGGTTAGTATCAATAATGCCGTTGTTCGAATTGGAATAAGGGGTGAGGAAGTTCTCGGACAGAGTAGATTCACGCGTTGGCGGAAATGAGAATGAGCGGAAGCAAGTCGGCTTTGGTCTACAGGAAGACCGATGATGAGTAGCTGGATGAATCAGGCTTTAGGGGAGAGACCGGAGGTTAGGTAGCTGGATGAATCAGGATTTAGGGAGGAGACCGATGGTTAGGTAGCTGGATAGATCAGGCTTTAGGGAGAAGATCGATGGTTGGGTAGCTGGATGGATCAGGCTTTAGGGAGGAGACCGATGAAGGGTAGCTGGATGAATCAGGCTTTAGGGAGGAGACCGGTGGTTAGGTAGCTGGATGAATCAGGCTTTAGGAGAGGAGACCGATGGTTGGGTAGCTCGATGAATCAGGCATAAGGGAAGAGACCGATGATGGGTAGCTGGATGGATCAGGCTTCAGGGAGGAGACCGGGGATTAGGTAGCTGGATGAATCAGGCTTTAGGGAGGAGGCCGGGGGATAGGTAGCTGGATGTATCAGGCTTCAAGAGGAGACCGGTGGTTAGGTAGCTGGATGAATCAGGCTATAGGGAGGAGACTCGGGGTTAGGTACCTGGATGAATCAGGCTTTATGGAGGAGACCGGTGGTTAGGTAGCTGGATGAATCAGTCTTTAGGGAGGAGACCGATGGTTAGGTAGCTGGATGACACAGGCTTTAGGGAGGCGACCGCTGGGTAGGTAGATTGATAAATCAGGCTTTAGGGAGGAGACCGATGGTTAGGTAGATGGATAAATCAGGCTTTAGGGAGGAAACCGTTGTATGTAGCTGGATGAATCAGGCTTTAGGGAGGAGACCGGGGGTTAGGAAGATGGATGAATCAGACTTTAGGGAAGAGACCGGGAGTTAGTTAGCTGGATGGACCAGGCTTTAGGGGTAGACCGATGATTAGGTTAAGTAGCTTGATGGATCAGGCTTTAGGGAGGAGACCGGGGGCTAGGTAGCTGGATGAATCAGGCTTTATGGAGGAGACCGATGGTTAGGTAGCTGGATAAATCAGGCTTTAGGTAGGCGACCGATGGTTAGGTAGATTGATAAATCAGGCTCTAGGGAGGAGATCGATGGTTAGGTAGCTGGATGAATCAGGCTTTAGGGAGGCGACCGATGGTTAGGAAGATGGATAAGTCAGGTTTTCGAGAGGAGACCTATGGTTATGTAGATGGATGAATCGGGCTTTAGGGAGGAGACCGGTGGTTAGGTAGCTGGTTGAATCAGGCTTTAGAAAGGAGACCGGGGGCTAGGAAGCTGGATGAATCAGACTTTAGGGAGGAGACCGGGAGTTAGGAAGCGGGATGAATCAGGCTTTAGGGAGGAGACCGGTGGTTAGGTAGCTGAATGAATCAGGCTTTAGGGAGGAGACCGGGGGTTAGGTAGCTGGATGAATTAGGCTTTAGGGAGGAGACCGGAGGTTAGGTAGCTGGATGAATCAGGCTTTAGGGAGGAGACCGGTGTTTTCGTAGCTGGATGGATCGGGCTTTAGGGAGTAGACTGATGGTTAGGTAGCTGGATGAATCAGACTTTAGGGAGGAGACCGTTGGTTAGGTAGCTGGATAGATCAGGCTTTAGGATGGAGACCGATAGTTAGGTTATGTAGCTGGATGGATCAGGCTTTAGGGAGGAGACCGGTGGTTAGGTAGCTGGATGGATCAGGCTTTAGGAAGAGGACCAATGGTTAGGAAGCTAGATGGATCAGGCTCTAGGGAGGAGACTGGTGGTTAGGGAGCTAGATGGATCAGGCTTTCAGGAGGAAACCAATGGTTAGGTAGCTGGATGGATCAGGCTTTAGGGAAGAGATCGATGGTTAGGTAGCTACATGGATCAGGCTTTAGGGAGTAGAGACATCAGGGTGGAAGAAGCTAGAGAGCAGGTAATGGATAGACGTAATGGAAAATAATTCTGAATGAATGAGATGTTGACGCAGCCCTGTTGCTCTTCCTCGCTCTCGACGTCCCATAGACAGACGGGATAGACGTGGCTGGAGAAGGGGTTCTTGGCATTTGTATTGCAGCAGCAGTAAACCATTGTAAGCAGTCGGGTCTTGCTCGGACCTCACTCCTGACTCGAAGTGTGTTGCGGGGTACTGGGGAGACCCATTAGCACAGAAGGGTTAAGTGTTCGAACCTCACTCCTGACTCGAAGTGTGTGTAGCGGGGTACTGGCCAGACCCAATAGCACCGAAGGGTTAAGTGTTCGAACCTCACTCCTGACTCGAAGTGTGTGTTGCAAGGTACTGACCAGACCCATTAGCACAGAAGGGTTAAGTTTTGATGTGCGTGAACGCATGAGATGAATGTGAGGTGCGTCATGTCGTCAGAACAACCCTCCCTTCTTCTTCACTTCATCTAGGGAATCAAAGATAAACCTAGCATACAGTATCAGAAACCTAACTGTGGGAGAAGGGTTCACTCTCCGACTCATGTGAAACAACAAACTTTCTCTAAAACAGCATGATATGACACAAAAATATGAAGTAGCCCTCAACAAACATTTGTTCGTGTCTCCAATTTAGTACATACAACCAACAGCTTTCTAATAGACGAAAAATAATCAATATTGGTCCCTGTAAATACAAACATAGCCTTGCTAGCCAAAGTTCTGCGACAAACTTAAGGTGGAGAGGCAGATTTCATGTCACAGTCAAACAATAATGAAGTTTCTCATCAAAGTTCTTCACTATTGATACCATCATAGTGGAATTTGAATTTGTGAGCCTTGACGGAAACCTTCGGTCAGAGCGCAGGAAATCGCTTTGCCAGCGGTTGTTTACAGACGCTTCTCTGTGCGGACTGCGAGTTAAACAAATTGAAATGAAATCGAATCGGACACGCCTTTTACGGTGTACCTACAACTCCACAAAATAATGACCTAATAAAAAAAAGGCTTATATTTGTCGAAGACACAACGGCACACAACTTTTCACGTTTAGTGTCGACATCCTTGGTTGAGGGTGTGTGTCTTATAGGTATTTATATACAGATGACTAGTTCCTCCAGGCGTGTAACTGTAACGCAGAAAAATGATTCCCGGAGTTGTTCGTAAATGGATGCTAGTAACGTTGCTAGTGCCTGGATGCTAGAGGCGTTGCTAGTGCCTGGATGCTATAGGTGTTGCTAGTGCCCGGATGTTAGAGGCGTTGCTAGTGCCTGGATGCCAGAGACGTTGCTGGTGCCTAGATGCTAGAGGCGTTGCTAGTGCCTGGACGCTATAGGAGTTGCTAGTGCCTGAATGCTAGAGGCGTTGCTAGTGCTTGAATTGTAGAGGCGTTGCTAGTGGCTAGATGCTAGAAGCGTTGCTAGTGCCTGGATGATACAGGCGTTGATAGTGCCTGGATGCTTGAGGCATTGCTAGTGCCCGGATGCTAGAGGCGTTGCTTGTGCATAAATGCTATAGGCGTTGCTAGTGCCTGGAATCTAGAGGCGTTGCTAGTGCCTGTATGTTAGAGGCGTTGCTAGTGCCTGGATGCCAGTGTCACTCATAAGCAGGATTGTGCTATTTCAGTGTTCTGGTCAGTGTTCCTTACTTTGTGTTTCCATTTGTGAAAATATTATAATCACAGCTGTCGCTCACATCATAAGCAATATTGGATTTTTCAGTGTTCCGTGCTTTCAGTGTATGGTCGTATGGTCGTTCACCCAAATTGTCGATAATACTGCAAATCATGATTACTACAGCAGTATCTGTATTATTCAATATTCCGCACTACAGCAGTATCTGTGTTACTCAATGTTCAGTACTATAAATAATTATTATTATTATTACAGCAGTCTCTCACTTCATTAG
>SDVV010025903.1:0-12343 GCA_016164225.1 Gammarus roeselii | reverse complement strand
AGAACTTATTCTTCCCACGCGGAGATCGCAAATAAACTAGCTCAAACTTTTAGCCAGATTTCGCAACCAACAAGCTACACGGCTGCTTTCCAACGGGAGAGGAACTTGCGAGAAAGCGAACATCTTGACTTTACTTCTAGAAACGAAAAGGCCTACAACAAACCTTTCTCCCTCCACGAACTACAGAGCGCTCTAGACCATACACGTGAAACTTCACCCGGGCCAGACCGGGTACACATCAACATGATCAAAAATCTCCCAGACGGGGCTCGTGACCACTTATTAAAAATGTTCAACATTCTGTACTCAAACTTATTTTTTCCCGATCAATGGCGAGAATCTACAATTATCCCAATACCCAAACCCGGAAAATTCCACGGCGACCCAAGGAACTACCGCCCCATCGCTCTTACCAGCGTTCTCGGCAAGACCATGGAAAGAATGATAAATACACGCCTCGTCGACTACCTTGATATGCATGCAGGCCTGAACAACATCCAGTGTGGCAGCCGCAAGCGCCACACTACGACGGACCACCTTGTAAGACTGGAATCTAACATTAGACAGGCATTTGTCCGCAGAGAACGCGTGGTTTACATTTTTTTCGACGTGGAAAAAGCATACGATACCACCTGGAAATATGGAATCATGAAGGATCCCACCGCAAAGGGCTGAGAGGCCACTTACCACGTTATATCCACCAATTCCTGCAAAATCGCACCTTCAGGGTTAAGGTCGGCGACACCTTATCACCATCCTTCCTACAGGAAATGGGCGTCCCCCAAGGAAGCGTCCTCAGTGTCACTCTTTTCATACCCAAGATTGACCAGATAGCAGACATTCTCCCGCGCGACGGAAGATTGCTTTTATCTCTATACGTGGACGACTTACAAATAAGCTACAGGCACCCTAGTCTCTTAACAATTCAACAGGAACTCCAGAAATGTCTAAACCTAGTCGGAAACTGGGCCTCCCTAAACGGATTCAGATTCTCGACCCCCAAAACAAAAAGCATGCACTTCACTCTCGTGCCCGGCTCACATCTAAAACCAGCCCTAAACCTAATCAACACTCCGCTAGTATATGAAGAATCTATAAGATTCCTCGGTCTTGTGTGGGACCCTAAACTCACATGGCGGCCTCATATTGCAGCCCTGGAGACCCGCTGCAAAAAAGCAACCAGACTCATCCTCTCCGTAACATCCTTAAAATTCGGAGCCGATATGGACACCGGCATGACGTTATTCAGGACATTAATACGCTCGCGCATTGACTATGGAGCAATTGTCTACGGTTCAGCAGCCAAAACCACCCTAGAACCTCTCTCAATCATAGTAGATAACGTCCTACGTATCACAACCGGTGCGTTCCGTTCCACACCCATCGAGTCCCTGAACTCTCACTACAGTACTATTTCAAAACGAGGAGCTACATCAATAGCCCAGCACTCAGTGACGTCACCAACATCCTTGATAAACGCCTCTTTGCGGCTAAAAAGATTTTATGCCCACCCTTTTCTCTACGCGTGGATAACTTACTGATCTCGCTGAACATCAGACGCAAAGCAATCAAGCCTTCATTCTCCTATCGAATTCTTCAAATCAACACACCAACGTGGATGATCAGCCCACCACTGGTCAACCTAGATCTGCAGACGTACCCCAAAGCAACAATCCCGACCAACACATACCACCGAGAATTCTCACGACTACTTGATGAACAGTACCCTGAGCACCGCCATATATACACTGACGGCTCGAAAACACCGGACGGAGTGGGAGCCGCCGTCATAGGCGAGGGGACCTCTCGTTCGGCCAACCTACCCCACGAGGCCTCTATATTTTCTGCAGAGCTACACGCACTCGAACTGGCCATCTCTATTGCAAAAAGTGACCGCCACCCTGAAACTGTTATATTTTCAGATAGTCTAAGCGTTCTCACCCAGCTGAAAACTCTGCACTTTGATCACCCTGCCCTTAGAAAAATGCAACACAACCTATTCACAATGTCCGAGGCGAGCCAGGCGGTCGAGTTCTGCTGGATCCCTGGACACGCAGGAATAAGAGGAAACGAACGCGCAGATTTCCTCGCTAAACGGATGTCTACCCAGCAGGAACAATTCATCTCTATACATTACCGAGACTGGTTCCCAGTCATCAACTCACGCATCACAACACGATGGAACGACTCTTGGCAACAAAGTGGACAAAAGATGCTTGCAGTTAAACCATCCGTGGGAGAGTGGGACACCAGGTTTTCTAATAGGAGAGACCAAGTGTTCATCAACCGTCTACGCACGGGACACACGTGGATAACTCACAACCACTTAATGGACGTAGACATGGGACCGAACGCACCACTATGCCCCTGTTGCCACCAAATGGCAGTAAGCGTGAAGTACTTGCTAGTAGATTGCGATGCACTCGCAGCAGCCCGACGAGCCTTCTTGAGCAACCTACAGTGCAACCTACAGCGCCTGCTCACAGAAACGGAACACCGGAAAAAAATGATCGCTTTTGGAAAACACATAGGCCTCTACGAGGTAGTGTAGAGGTAGCGAGGTCTGAATTACCTCCGATCCCGAACTCTCTGTCCTCCCTGCGCACTAATTGAAAATTTTTACTCTGTCTTCGTGCACAAAGCTGCGCAGAATCGCCGGACCGTCGTGTCACTAGAAGAAGCCCTCAGCGACTACACGTTGGAGCTCCGGCGGAGAACGGAGGGAGCTGCTACCACTCCTCTACACAATACCAACTGCGACTGCAAGCTACCTGCTCTTCATATTTTTTTTAGATTGAACTCTCTAGATATCCGTTATTTAGTACGATTTGTATGTACTACGCCTACTCTGTAACCGCGCTAAAGTTACTCTTTTAGTATTGTTAAATTTAATTCACATGTCAAATTTTCTTTGTAGCCGCATCAAATTTGCTTGGTGTCTATGTCAAATTTACTTTGTTACTTTGTTAGTTTGATACTTTGTTACTTTAACTTCAACTGTGTTTAAACCCGCTGTGACAGCGTTTCAACTGCTCCGAATCGAAGTTTTACCTACTCTTAATCTACGCGTCACCTACTTCACAACTCTTCGACCGCTCTACGGGGGAGTCTGCATTAACTTCGCGTTGGGACTCCGGTAGAACATAGAAGCAAATAATAAATAAATAAATAAATTTAAGAATCAGTAGGGTTAATCGCGGCCTTCCAGTCATACCAACATTGACTGGGGAACGTCCCATCCATCGATTCCTGTGGTGCCGATGCTCGCCCAATACGGTCGAGCACGTCATAGCGTCATGCCTCGCCATCGCACTCGGCTGCTACAATCATGAACTGGCGTCGGTGCTTGATCAATGGGAGGGCCCGTAAGATAGCGTCAATTTTCTTGAAGGTGCACTACATTTTGCGCCATCTAAATTTTGTTTACAATTTATATCAGTAGAATAGGGTCCATTTAATAACATGGCATTTTTCAGAATCTCGGAGCCGTACTCGCTAACGTAACTAGATAAAAAAATGTGACTCGACAAAGTCATATCCACCTGACACCAATTTCAAGGTTTTGACTGAACACCCCGAGCCGGAGCCAGCCCCCACCCGCACCGGAAATTAACCCAGACGCAGAAATGGAGCAGGATCTGCCGCCAACGGAAGACAGAGTAGCAATACAAGAGACCATTGAAGTCTCGGTACAGCACTTGACGGGTCAAAAGAAACTCGCAAACCCGAAAACTGGCAAAGGGGTCACTACCTGGTCCAAATACAGTCATGATCTCTTGCTCTGATCTACTCACAATGAGGTCATTTTTTGCTCCAAAGGCCAGTCTTGATCACTTGCTCTGATCTGCTCACCATGGGTTATTTCTTGCTCCAAAGGCCAGTCTTGATCACTTGCTCTGATCTGCTCACAATGGGGTTACTTCTTGCTTCAAAGGTCAGTCATCATCTCTTGCTTGAAAACTGTAATAAACAGCGAAAGCGTTGAATATTTTTTAGTTTTACAACAAAATTCGTTTTTCGTCCTTGTGGAATACGTAATCACAAACACAAACATCCGCGAACGGGGAAAGATGTTTTGGACAGTAGAGCGTTCCTCAAACAATAATCTCTGGCCCTTTTTTTTCCAGTCACTGAACTGTTTTTAATAAAACGAATAGCCACGCGGTCATGATTTTTCTGACATTTTGAAATTAAACAATGATTTTCCCTCATGTTTATGTCGGCATTTGTTCGTTCACTCGCTAAAACAGCACATTCGGGATAAAAAATACATCACTTGGACCGCTCTATTCGTTATACTCAGCCAAATGCTTCGTATTCGTGATACGCTGACCTGCTAATTTTTTGTCTATCGTATAGTGTTGATTCTGACAGAGAAGAAGGTAGACCTACGCGCTGGCTGTATTATGATGAAATGATATAAGTTTTCGAATGTGCTAACATGCAAAAAAAAATCCAGCTGCGGAGGATTGTGTTTGGAAACCAATAAAAATATATGTGACCTCTACGAAGATACTTTACATCAGGAATTTCGGAACAGTTTTTCCTGCCTTTATGACAATATAACTAATATCAGATGTCTGCAGGTAATTAAACACCGAAGTAATCAAACCGCAAATGCAATAAACTACAACAAGACATTGAGACAGAGGGTTTTAATTAACAGTATCTTCGTCTTTGTGCCATTAAAATTCTATATTTTTACTACCGTATTATATCTTAAAATAGATCGTTTGAGATTCACCATCTTATCAGATAGTGACAGTTTAATGTCAGCCTGTAATCGTGACGGCATTTTATGTAGGATTGTATTCTATGTCTCTTTCATGTTTATATTTGATTTGATTTGGTTTGGGCCTCATTTCCACCAGAGCCTCAACGTGAGTCATAATAGGCTTCCCCGTAGGGCGCGACCGTCGTTGATTTAGATAAGTCCGCACGGCCTCGCGTGCGAAAATATTAGTTTTGTCAAGATGAAGTCAGTACATATTTTAACTGTGGCATATTCGCGTACTAGCGCGTACGAGAGAGTATAGAGTTAATGCGTATCTTCGTAAAATAAGTTGTTGTTTCTGTGCGCAATGAGGTGGAGGGACCACCTCATTTGCACAGGTGTTAGAGGTTTAGACAGCTTCGTATAGTCCGGTGTGTTTTCCGAAAGCGATAAGCTTTTTACGATAGGTTGGGTCCGTGAGTAAGCTTTGTAGGTTGCACGGGGGAAATGTTTATATTGACGGGCTAAGCACCATCGACCAACTGTTAGACTATCAACGTTTTTATTGACGGGCTAAGCACCATCGACCAACTGTTAGACTATCAATGCTTTTATTGACTGGCTAAACACCATCGACCAACTGTTAGACTATCGCAGGGAGAGAGAAAATCCCTGCTATACATATTTTTTTGAGGGAATTCATCACAAAATCAGGAGGACCCGCACTGAACTCTTGGACCTCTAAAATGGGTGCTCTGTGGGACCTGACAGTTTAAAATTGTGCTGCAGGCAGGTAGGATCACTGCATCTAGTATTTATCTCCTACTACTTGGGAGGGCAAAATAAAAAGATTCAACAAATTATAAGTAATGACGAAAAGGACTAGAAATGTATAGTTCGTATTTCAGGATATATTTTCAGTCTTTCTAGCGCAATAGCATACAATCACAAATCCACAAATTTTATAATCGAATTAACAATATTTAAAAAGGGATTTAATTCATCTATAGGCTCAATATTGCTATTTACAAAACTCTTTCGTGTCTGCTTTCTGGAAGCTAAGGTGCGTTCTTGGCTTAGAGACAAAACTAAGACTTAGGTGAGACCTTGATGGAGTCATACAACTAAGACTCAGCAACAACAGACCAACAGTCACTCAAAGACAGTTCTTCAACGATTCCCAGCATGATATTATGAACATAGGTTCCCCATCTAAGCGCAGCATGATATTATGAAGATAGGTTCCCAACTAGGGGTAACACGATAATATGAACATAGGTTCCCCACCTAAGCATAGCACGATATTAGGAACATAGGTTCCCCATCTAGGCGCAGCACGATGTTATGAACATAGGTTTCCCATCTAAGCGTAGCATGATATTATGAGCGTAGGTTCCCCATCTAGGCGCAGCACGATGTTATGAACATAGGTTTCCCATCTAAGCGTAGCATGATATTATGAGCGTAGGTTCCCCATCTAGGCGCAGCACGATGTTATGAACATAGGTTTCCCATCTAAGCGTAGCATGAGATTATGAGCGTAGGTTCCCCATCTAGGCGCAGCACGATGTTATGAACATAGGTTTCCCATCTAAGCGTAGCATGATATTATGAGCGTAGGTTCCCCACCTAGGAGAAGCGTTGATGGTTGATCTTTACTGAAGAAGCAGTGAACTTTTTCAATGGGTTTATCAAATTTGATGGAAATTTTCGTTTCATCGAATCTGCTGAAGGCTGAATGTAATCTACGAATAAAATTAGTATTTATTTGAACATACAGTAAAAATATAGTATGCAAGTTTTCCGTTATAGTCTTGAGTCATAGTATGGTATTTAATTGGCAACTGTACGACTGATGACGTGGCTGAAACCACAAGTAATCGCATCAGACTGTACTGGGCTTCTGCCATGGATCAATATCAAACTGGATAGAATTGATCCGCCTATTCTCTATAACTTTGTATGTAATTTCATATCTATGAGGTAGCTATGACGGACAAGGGCTTGTACCATTGTATTATTACCTTTCTATGATCTCGTTGTTGATCCAAGACAGCACCTGACTGAAGTGGACCAACAATGTAAGCTGGGGGTTATAATAACCTAGGTTTCTAATGGAGAAGCCAAGTGTCAGCTAAAAGAAAGCAAATAAAATTCTTGGCTTTATATTCAGACATCTTTCAAGTCCATAGACGCAGATCCCACATGGAATTTGTAATCCAATTCTGGTCCCCTCTCCTAAAGGGATTATCAACAAGATGGAAAAGAGATAGCCTTGAGCTACAAAGGTGATCCCAGAACTGAGAACCAAAACACACACAACAACTTGGAGAACTGGTGCCGCTATCAATGGAAGAGGAGGACTTAAAGGTCAGCTCACAGAAACCTTTAAATGGCTTGATAGTTAACAAAAAGCAGCTCCTAGAGGAGACTTTCATTGATATTCTAGTCACTGAATAGAAACAACGTCATACACCTTAGTGGGAACCATCAGAGCTATAGTTGCTGCTGAGCACTTCTTACCAATCAAAATATCAACGATCTGTAGCCGCTTACCACATAGTGTGGTATATTGTAACAACGTCAGCACCTTCACAACACGACTTGACGAGCACTTGGAGACAAATCCATCCTCCCCCTTCCCTTAAGAGTAACAACGTCAGCATCTTCAAAACACGACTTGACGAGCACTTGGAGACTAATCCATCCTCTCCCCTCGTTCTTAGGAGTAACAACGTCAGCATCTTCAAAACACGACTTGACGAACACTTTGAGACAAATCCATCCTCCACCCCTTCTTATAAGTAACAACGTCAGCATCTTCACAACACGACTTGACGAGCACTTAGAAACTAATCCATTCCCCCCCCCCTTAAGAGTAACAACGTCAGCATCTTCAAAACACGACTTGACGAGCACTTGGAGACTAATCCCCCCTCCCCCTTCACGAGTAACAACGTCAGCATCTTCAAAACACGACCTGATAAGCAATTGGAGACTATTACATTCCCCCCATCCCTTTATGAGTAGCAACGTCAGCATCTTCAAGACATGACTTGACTAGTACTTGGAGACTAATCCTTCTCACCCTCCCCCCCCCTTAAGAGTAACAACGTCAGCATCTTCAAACCACGACCTGACAGGAACTTGGAGACTAATCCATGTTTCCTTCTTATGTGTAACAACGTTAAGATCTTCAGAACACGACTTGACGAGCACTTGGAGACTAATCCATACCCCCCCCCTTAAGAGTAACAACGTCAGCATCTTCAAAACACGACTTGACAAGCACTTGGAGACAAAGCCCCCTTCCCCCCTTAAGAGTTGAAACGGAGGAAACACAGCAACCGCAAAGGGAGGCAACAACTTCCGTTGAAGCCTTGCAGGGGCTACGAACTGTGGGCAGCACATATAGGCTGGGCTAGTTGTACTGCAAGCATCAGTCTGTTCCAGGACTACTTACTGTACCATACTATACCTATTAAACTCACATAGACGGAGGCAAATTGAGGGTCCTCGAATCAATGAGATCCAATTGGTAAATGTTAAATTGTTTGGTAATGAGTCTGCCTTGCTGAAAAGTATCTATTGAACTCACATAGACGAAGGCGAATTGAGGGTTCTCGAATCAATGAGACCAAATTGGTAAATGTTCACCTGCTTGGTAATGAGGCTATCATGTTGAAAGGTAACTAAATAATTTTAATACACACAGTTGCGTGCACCAACAGGGACAGTTGGTGCACGCACGCTCTGTCCCTCGTTAATTTATACTGCATCACAACTACGAAGCTAATCGTCATCCTCAGCAACAGTTGGTCATAGCTGTGTGATGTTACCTCGAATGCACCGATAGGATGTCACCTGACGAACGGATCCATATCGACTGACGTGGAGTAAAATCGGTGCTTTAAGTAGAACATGACGGTCTTGGTTTGGTTTCTTTTGATGATGTTCGTGACCAGAAGAACCTACTGGTGTAGCGAGATATTCTACTGGTGACCGCGGTACTTCATTGTTCACATGGATGTGTGTGACAGCACGGGTGATAGCTATCTGTTCAGGGTTTATATTATTCGAAGTCTTTTGTGACACATGTGTTTATGCATTTGTTTAATTTTTATTATTCATACAATATCTTTGTCCTGACCTTGTTTATCATGATTTCCTTTAAAAAAGTAACTATGTTAGAGCGATGATATATTCATCTGGCAAATTACAATCCAACGGCGTGAGGAGAATGACGTCCTAAGAACAGCTATGCCTTGTGGGATTTTGTCGTGATAGATCATGCTAATAAAGTTGCAAGGAGAAAAAGAATCAATAGTCTAGGTATGAAGTCTGCTTACCGTTCCTGCTATTTTTCTGGTCTATAATTCAAGTTGGCCATACCACCACTTCTAAGATTTCAGCAGTCCGATTGAATATCTTATGTATTTCCTATGTGTGGTCGACGTATTCTATTCAAACACCGCCGCTGGCACATATGCATTAGAGAACCTCTAAATTCATCGAACTTTCCGGTCTATATTCAGGTTATTATTGACAATTATTGAAAAATTGTATTTCTAAATTAATAATTTACGAACATACGTTTGAACCGATATGAACTATCATTCAACGTGTGATCTACTCTACTTTCTTGGAGGTAAATATATCTCCGTGAGTGTATAAGCAAGAGCAACTGTGTATTTATGTTGCGTACTGTTATATACAAAAAACTAAAATTTCGCACGACAGAAAGCGAAAGTGCTTCGTTACCTGCTACTTCTATGCTAGCGGGTGAATGACTGAGGATCTGGCAACTCGAACACCTGGCGACTCCGCCTTCCCTACCTTCTACAGCAAAGCCGCTGCACCGTTGTGAGATGCCACAACCTTTCCCGCAACACTTTCTTTGGGATGATACTGTCAAGAAAATATGTATAATTATCACAAGCAAAGCGATAACATTCCACTCAAATGGAATGTTGTAATAAAAATTGGATTGTGTTAAAGATTTTTATAGATTTAAACTTTATTTCGTTGATATATTGACCATGTTTTCTTTAGAAAGGCCCGTACGCCGAGTGCGGGTTGTTTAGAAAAGCGACGTCTGGCGGTCAGCGGTCGCGGCGCGAACTACAGGCGGCAAGGGGTTGGCACAAGCGTTGGAGTTGAGTCGAAAATGTGACTTCGTTGTGGTAGCAGCACGGGGCATGCAGTATCAACCGCTGGCGGTGTGATGCGTGTGTTGTGATAATATTAGTGGCATTATATATAGTCAACCTTATGTATATTCATAGAAAGCATCACAACGCACCGGAACCCTGCACTTTCTAGACACCCACCCATACCTGTCGTAGTCAATGGGTACTTCACTCGCGTAGACTTTGATAGTCTCGCGACGTTAGCGGTTTTAATCTGTCGTTTTCACTAATCGTAGTCGTCGATCGTATTGAAGCACGCGTTTTATCGGAGAAAAAAGCGAACGAAAGATGTTTGAGCTTTTAGAATCCGTTGGAAATAGAAGAATTTGCATTGACGTGTAATTCCGTCGTGGCGCTGCCCAAGTGACAGATGTGATTAGTGTTGAAAGATATATTGTAAAGTGTGAACCAGTATTAGTCATGTTGTATACGCAGTTGGAAAAGTATATTTCTGCAATTACATAGATGTTAATGAGGTCAAATATTGCTTGAAAGTTTGAAAATTATGAGGAATCTTAATCTATTTTGACTGACTTTGAAAAAGTAAGCTCAATTGCTCTCTTGAAACGTTATTTTACGAGACCTTGATTAAATCGTGAATAAATTGCCGTATATCTTACAGAAAAACTTATCCAGACCACGAATGAACAGCATTTATTCAGATGAATAAATATGCTCTGAAGCCTCACAGAGAACTGGAATTGAAATAATATTTAATCATGGCATCAACCTATCTAACCCAGTAATTGTATGATTTCTTGGCCACAATAATAATTGGTACGTGTCTGCTGTGGCTCTGAATTTCGCAAAATGTCAGTATTGATTACTGCTTTGGGCATTAATTGTAGGGCCATCAGAAGGCCGGGCGATGCCAGAGCGAACAGTGCACAGTGAATAACTCTCCATTCCGTGAGTTGACTCTGGAATACTGTAAACGTGATACCACAATCTGGCATTCAAGTCAGAAACACTGAGAAGTTTATTTTACCTTGATGAAGCTGTTGACATTTTGTAAGGCGTGCACAGGAAGTGTACAAGAATTTGAAATTAGTGTGATGACGTTTCTTCGCTGAACATCAAACTCTTGGAAGTGTTAGTTGAAACAATCTAACTTGTTGTCAATCTACTCGTGAATTGTTAGTGATGATCAACTTTGGTCTGAAACAGCATAATTCTCATGCTTGCCTCAAATGAGTTGGTGATTGGCAAGTTTTCGTTTGAACGTTCAGCAATACAGGGACTTGTGAAAACTTGAACGAAATACAATTTTTTTAATTCCACAATTATTTGGTGAAATCGGCCGTGAACAAATGTGTTCATATTGGAAAGAAATGATCGTCTGAAAAGTCTACAACAATTTGTGGAATAAACTACTGAAATACTGATGAAGTTTTGAATTTGTTCGTGCTTGTCTTTGATCAAGCAGGAGTTGTCGATATTTAACATCGGTGTTCATAGACTCAATAGTAGCTGTGAAATAAGTGTTTTGTATCAGCGTCAGTGTACTACCAGCAGTGCGTGAAAGTCATTGTATCGCTGAACATAAAGGAGCTTTGCTGTTCCGTGTCAATATTAGTTAGCTTACACTGAAAAGTGCCGCCGTCAAGAGGTTGTTGTGTTAGTAGGTACTCTTTGAAATAATTCTATAGATAATGTAGACATACCTAAACTTTGCACTTAGTTTTGAACGCTATCTGGTATAGCTCTATCTATCACTTAGACTGCAATAGTTGGAGAGTACTATATTATATCAAGTGTTGATTGGACAAAAAATATTGTCGGTGTTTTGTACAAGTTTGCACAAAACATTTAGTGTGCGCTCATAGTTTAGTGCATGTTAGTGATTGATATATAAGGACCTTTGTTGTGAATCGAGTCGTTCTCGCGCATGCGAGTACTTCGTGTTTTCCGTCGTCGTGTGCTGGACTTCTTAAGGCATCGTTGATACGTCTGTCTTGAAAGGTAAGCAATTATAATTAGGGCCGTAAGTCAGTTTAGGGTTATATACAATATCCAGATGCATTTTGCAGTATCCAGATACATTTTATAACATCCAGATACATTTATTGTATCCAGATATAATTTCAGAGTAATTTGTCTTAACACTCCTTGCTTAAATCGGACAAGGTAATGGAAATGTATATTAGATACTTATTATTTTATCCAACACCGCGGCATTGTGACGTCACAACGCTATGCACTAAACATGAGTAAGCAATATTCACCGAGCCGATATCAGGGTTGGTTAAAGAAGCCATTTTCTCCTGCTATGAAAAATATAGAGCGATTTCATTAGACCAATATTACTAACCTGAACAGTTTGAATAATTTGCCGTACGCAAACGTGGTCCACGAACTGTTTTTTTTATCGATTAATTGATTGAATTTTGTTCAACAAATCAACACTATGACTATAATCACGCACTCATGCTGACGTGAT
>SDVV010025902.1:0-12344 GCA_016164225.1 Gammarus roeselii | reverse complement strand
AGGGATGGCCCCGAGTTCTTGCATCAGGAGCTCTCCAAAAAATACCCCCAAGGTTGGCGCCACCATCCAACCTGCAGATGATCCTCCAGTATTTAATAAGGTCTGCCCTGAGAAACCTTCCTTTTATAGAAAATAAGCTAAGTTGCTTCAGTCTGGAAAAGTAATCCAACTCAGCAAGACCATTCACACTTCTTGTCCATCTCCTCTGCACAGACTCAAGCAATCTCAAATCCCCAAGAAAACCCACATTCCACACTGACGAACAATAATCCATGAGAGGCCTGATGTGCATCACAAAGAGGGACACCATGAAGTGAGGAATATGGCAAACGGTGGATCTCAGCAGGCTGCTGGCCAATCTTGAAGCCTTACCCACCACCTCTCTGACATGATGGTGGAATTTCAGTTTTACATCAACCACCTCACCAAGGTCCCTGTGGGATTGAACAAACCTCAATGGAATCCCACTCAAGAAGTACAGAGCCAGCGGATTCTCATCAGTCCACTTGGCAAACCCACGAGCGAACCTCAACACCACACACTTCTCCGAGTTCAGCCTCAAGTTCCAAGATGAGGCAACCGCGCCAACTGTATCCAAATCCGACTGCAGACTTGACACACCAGCAGCCGCAGACTCCTTCACCCTCTTGTACCAAAGGTACAGCTTGTAGTCGTCAGCAAATGCCTTAAAATAACATAGCACTCCATTTGTGATATGATTAATATAGATCAGAAATAGCACAGGGCCCAGCACAGAACCCTGTGGCACACCACTAACCACCTCTCTCAACTCACTACAACACCCACCAACAGTAACCCTCAGAGAACGACCAGCCAAAAACGAACGAATCCAGCCAAGCAAAACTGGCCCAACTCCCACCTCCCTCAGCTTGTGAATCAGCACATCATGAAAAACCACATCGAATGCCTTTGAAAAATCAAGCAGCACAACATCCACAACAAAGCCATCATCCACCCAGTCTGAAACGTCTGAATAAGCCAAGAGAAGCTGATCCCAGTAGACCAAAATTTCCGGAATCCAAACTGGTGAGGGGAGAGAATCTCATTACTCTCAAGAAACTCAACGAGACCGGAAACAATAATCTTATCCAAACTCTTGCAGCACACAGAGGTCAGACTGACAGGGCAGTAGTTCAGAGGATTGTACCTTGACTTACCCTTGAACAGGGGGATCACAATTGACTCCAGCCACAAATCCCGAAGAACTCCACAAAGTAATGACCTCTGAAATAGAATTAACAAAGGCCCCGACAGTGCACAAGCACAACTCTTCAGAAGCTTTGGATGTAAGCCATCGGGCCCCATTGCCGACGAAGCGTCTAGAACCAACAACATTTAAGCACCTAACCACCTGAGCATGAGTGACAACTGGATCAGGCATCCCTCCATGAAAGACCTGATTGGGAGCTGGATTAGGAGGAGCATCAACAACAAAAACGGAAGCAAACGCATCAGCAAAAGTTTCACTCATGACCTGGGGGCAGTCAACATACCCACCACCAGCAGCCTGAAGAGGACTACCGGACAAACGACCCTTCTTTTTATTGCGGATGTATGAGTGAGAGAGCTTTGGACACTCGCAAAATCGATCCATGAGATGCTCCTCATACTGAGCACAACTCTGGATGGCAAAGGTTTGATATTGGTGGTTCAAGGCTTTTAATACACCCATGGCTTGTACTGACCAAAGTTTGGGTGGATTGATGGTGTGAAGCAGGCATTAGGAACGTGAGACTTGGATGTGGAAGTAGTTATAGAGCGTGCAATGAACAGGCGTGAGTGGAGAATGGTTGATTTTGACTCTGCTCTGTTGTGCTTTCTTGCTCTTGGCATCACGTTTTTGGGCTGATCCTGGGTGGGGAGGGTCCAGACATTATGTCACAGCTGAAGTAAACCAGTGAAAACTGCGTCACATTTTTTTTTTAAAAGAAAAGTGGCAAAAAAGTGTCAACACTGGGCTCTTTACCCTAACCAAGCATTGACTGGTAGACAGTTGGCATTCTCAACACAAAAAAACATGCAACTTACAATAATTGAAATTACAGTGTATAACTACTACTATTGTAACCATTAAGCACCATACATTAGTTTCGGGTGGGGGAGACTCCGCATTTTCTAGATATGTACAGATACAGACACTAGACCCCATCCCCCTGAAAGGGGGGTGGCCAATGGTAAGGTGCACCTCACACCCTCATACGCTCACACAACTTAGTCCTTTTGTGCAATAGGGTCTGGCCGGCAACCCCCAACAAACACTCAGATTTTTTCATTGTAGAGGGGTGCGAGGGACCCCACGCGTCAACACATTGGGCAATGCCTTATGTTGACACACCTAGCCCTATGTTGATGCAGTAGCTATCACAAAAATGCTCATAGGTCAAACAGTTGAAGAGATAGAATTGTGGGCTTCACATATCTTAATTAATGACATTTTATATATATACCTAATGGTGTGTAGAACTTTTTATTCATTTTATTTTTTATTCATTAAATTTGTTGAGAAATTTTTTTGGATTAGCTATCTGTTAAACATGTGTACCTATATTTGGAAACAGTCCTTGCACCTCATGACCTCAGCATGTTATTTTATATGATATTTTAAAGTATAAGAGGCTGGCTACACAGCATCCCTCTGCCAAGCAGCAGCGTATTGATGAACTACGCCGCTGCTTGGGAACCGGCAGTCTTGAACGCAGCATGCCACTGACAAGCAGCAGCTTATTGTTGAACTACGCATCAGTCCGGATTCTCAAGGCCTCTTGCTGCGCGCTTGTTAGTATCTGGATTGCAGCAGTGGTGAGAGGGCCTGTGCTGCTCTACAGCTACGCCTATACACCTCTCTTCTCCCTACCGCTTAGCAACTTTGCAGAAAGAGGTATTCCGTCTACAAAACTCATCAGCGTTAGCTGTTGAGTATATGAACTCCCAGATTGATAAATTCCCTCAACTCTGCGAGGATCACTATTTGGAGTAACTGATACGCATTGGACATGCATCAACATAGGGCCAACATTGGTTGGCTCTATGTTCATGCAGTGTTGCCCAGTATAGCAGCTAAATGAACCTTATGGCCACTGATAATAAGATTCATTATCCTATGTTATGCTTTTGTTGGTAACAATCTATTTGCAATGATTTGAAAAAATGTGTCAATACTGGACCACCTCTTTAGGGTGGCCCTATGTTGATGCACCCCCCTCCTCTGTCTCCATAATATTTTAATAAGTTATGTTAGGGTAAAAGGGGACCTGGGATGCCCAACAATTGTCCTGCAAAAAAACTGTGAAATTAATAATTTCGAATGGAGTTAATTTACAATTATTTTAACACACAATCCTTAGCTTTTGCTAAGGAAAATGAAGCAGCATGATTTGTGAACTTCAAAACAAATTTCAACTATTTGTTTTTCAAAAATCTTTTCAAACTCTTGAATTGTAATTTACTTCTGCTATGCAATTTACCGTGTCAACTATTTGTGTTTCAACATTTCATCAATAGATGCTTTCATTCTGTATATATATATATTTTCTCTCACCTCACATGCTCAAATTTCCAATTATCTTGTTCACGTAGAAATCCGTCTATTTAGTGTACCCATCGATTATGACTCATTGAAATATTTCTTTCCTGTGTGCATATGTTAATTAGTCATTCTAACTATGCAGTTAGTTTCAATTTGGTGCCATCGTACGCCAAACAATGTGTGAGTAATGTAATAAACAACCTTATGTTGGACATTTTCTGCTCTCAAGCTAAGTAAATGACAGCTGAAACAGTAAATAGTCATGATAAAGTAAACGTTGGTAATCAGACTTACTCTGCTTATTTTTCTTGAAATAATTGTCTAATATAATGCTTGCATCTGTCTCGACATATTAAAAAGTGGAGAGTAGAGGATGTCCTCCAACAATGTCCATCGTTGGTCCTTACTCTTCAACCCTAGTTTTAGATTAATATTAAATTCACCCAGGTAGCAAATGTTGTCTTCAGAACAGCTCACGCTGACGAAGACTTGGTACGTATCAAATGTGTATTCTGATATTTCTGTTATTTTGTCAACATGTCATTATACCTAAATAAATTTTAAATTCTTATAATCGGTGGCACGGATACATGATATAGCTATAAACTTGTTTTAGCTGCAAGCTGATTTAATCCACTTCTACCATTTCCTCTGTGAAGGATTTTTTATAGGTGTTGCCTCAACATAGGGCTGGGTGCATAAATATTGGACCCCTTATCCTATTGGTAGCTATGTAGGTGGTGTAACTGACACTATATAATTAATTAGGTAGCTACATGGCTTTCTACCCATGCTATTTATTTATTTATTTATAAAATAAAACCTCTAAATGCTTGCCATTTGTTAATGATGTCTTCCTTTTCAGTTGATTGCAATTTAATAAATTGGTATTCAATCTACCGTTCACTTCCCAAGTAGCTATGTCTAAATTTTTTGTGTGTCATGATCCACAATGCACAGAGATAGTGTTGAATCCATATCGCCATCATTTAGAAATGCACTCCCATGATCTCACAGATGAAGCCATTGTTTGTCTCAAAAGGCAGTCATCAAAAAGGGAATCTGAAATTTTGAAAGAAACTAAGAAGTCAACACTTACGAAACATAAAAACAAAACAGAACAACCAGTTTCACATCCACACTGTGAGAAACCAAAAAGAAGAAAATTTGGTGAAAACTCCCCTGCAAATGTTGGTGGTAACAGAAAAAATACATTAGATATTTCATCATATGTTTCAACAGCTAACTCGACCCAAAACAGTACTGGAGCCAGATGTTTGGTTAGAACACCACTTGTGGGAAGAACTGGCGCCAAGGAAACAGGTCAATCTTGTTCAAGTTCTGCAGTGCCTAAAAAATCTGTTGACCAACGTTTTTCCAACCCCTCTTTGTCTAATGATATTCCACCAAAGATTGAGAAAACCTTGAAGAATACAAGAACAAAGTTTTGTTCAGATTCTTCTTGTGTTGATGGGTATTTACAACTGGAGAAGATAAAATGTGAAACAACTAGTGATCCTGTGCACCGAACTAAGAAAAATAATACACAGAACACAGCAAGACCTAAGATACAGAAATTACAAAGATCATCTTGTATTATTTCAAGCAGATCTTCTAAATCAAAACTATGCATTATTAGTCATGTTGAGTCTCTGAAACAAGTTGAATCAGATGTTGGAAAACAGTTTAGTTCTGGGAGCTATTACATCAAAGATCTTGTTGATTCAACGGATCAGAGATCAATAGCTTCTGCAAGGCCAGATAGGAGATGTGATTCATTACAAAAAGATGATAGAAGTATTAAAACCAACCTGGAAAATGAAATGTCCACTGAACAATTTTCTGATGGCACTGCTTTGCTTGAAAATATTGAAGTTGAAAAAGAACCTTTCACTCCGAACATGATTGTGACTAATTCTGATGAAGCTGTTTTGTTGAAAAATAAGGAAATTAGACTGGAACCTTCCAATTCCAACAGCAGTGTAGATGATTTTGACAACACTGGTTTGGTTGAAAATACCAAAATCAATCAAGAAACTTCAACTTCTTCCAGTTATATTCTACAGCAAAAGATTAAAATCAGAGTAACAAATGATGTTGAATCTGAAATCATCTCAGCTACTGAAAAGGATGCTACTTTTCTATTGCAATCGCCAGAACCAATGCAGAGAAGTGTGTCTCCACTAAGGTTACAAACTACTCCAACACATCCTATTCCAACATCGGATGAGTCAGAGCTTCCTCCATCTTTGCCATATTGCAGTTCAGAATTTTCTTCCTTTAACACAGGACAAACTTTGTACAGGTCCTCTTTACATTCCAATCCTAGACATTCTTCGGTATCTTTACCTAATCCGGCTGTGCATCCACCTATCACATTGAGCAAGCTTTTGGAAGCGTCTCGGCGTTCATTGCCATCATGCATTGATTTTAATGCTCCAGCCCTAGCCTCTACTTCAACCAGGGATTTCTGGAAAGTTATGCCTCCTCCAAATACATCCCATTTGTCCCAAAATAGTATAAACCATATTCCTTTTAGGTCAACCAATAAGTATCATCAAATTGCTAGGCCTTCTTCAAGCAACTGGAATTGTTCTACACAGCAACTGCAGAACAGACAGACTTCATCTCAAATGCATGGCTCATCAAAAACAATGCTGAGCGGGCTGCTACACTCAGCTGATACGATAAATTTCCCCAAAAAATCAATGCGAAAACGCAGTTGGTCACGCTGGTCTGATTGGCCCACAAAGTTGAACAAGACAAGTTCATCCAGTCCAACAAGCAAAATGCAGTGTCTTGATATTGCTACTCCAAGTTCTGTTATCCCCCCTGAACCGTTCACTAAACAGCCATGTAATGTAAATGACACAATTGATAACCACATTCAACCCATTCATCAGGCCTGTGGTGAAAACCTTGTTAAAACTACATTAAATTTAAATCCCAATAATCAATTGGAGTGTGAATCTAGTGGTTCTAATCCAAGAATGCTGTGTGAGCAGGCTGAGAAACTGCATTTGTTAAAAGCTCCATCTAATTTTCCTGTGCACATCAGAACAGAAAGAGAAGGAACATTTCCATTACAGAACGATTCAAACAACACCCTACCTGACAGTGACATACTCTTGGTTCCGGAAGAAACAATTGAAAAGGACTTGAAGCATTCAAGGTCTGTCCACAATCTATCCCTGCAGAACAATCAAACTGATTCTTCTCTGAGGACAGAGTCACATGAAATAATAGCTCAGTGTGATGAGACATCTGATGTAAGTAGCACTACCTCCATGCCTACGATACTCACTGATGAAATGCCTGTCTCTATGTCGCATGATGAGATCATGTACCGTTTTTTGGTGTCACAGTACGCCATCAGACATCTTTCTAGCTGTATGGACTCCTCAGAAAATACTCTGAATATTAATTACAGAGAAGCATGGAATGTGCAAAGTGTGCTCATGCTGTTGCTTTTCCTGAAAAGTGGTGGTGACATGATTCAACTGTGTCTGCTTACAGTATTTGATGTACTGGGGGCTCAAAACATCAAAGGGGATTTTCATATGCTGCATCAATCTACAGACAAAGCAATCATCTTGAGAAACTGTGAGCATAATTATATGAAAAATTTCATTAAAAATGTGAGACCTGCTCTTTCAAAAGATAGCTATGGGTTTATGTTCACAACTAACAGTTGTCCATTCACGGAAACCTCCTTTCGTCAAGCCCTGAGGTACTGCTGGGTCAAAGGGCAAATTGGTGTTGATAGTAGTATCCTCTGGAGACATGTAAATCGAACTTCAGGGAAGTGCAACTCTGCTTGCAACAACGAGGCATCTCAAAATGTGGACATCAGCTCAACATCTGAAATTGAAGGTAAATTGGGAGCATATTGATAGGTATTTGATGTTTCATGTTTCTCCTGTCCTTAGCAGAAGACATTGCCATGTGTTATTTGATAGAGATTCTGCTTGCCTCAACATGAAAGTGTATTTTGGTCAGGACCTGGTGAAGTGTTGGAAGATTTTCCATGTTTCTGTGGATCAGGTGTGACTGCACTGTTGAGAGAGCGTTGGATATTAGCACACATCATTCTTTCAAGCAGGTGGTTGGTTCCTTGTTGTCAAATCGGCTATTAGTGCAGATTCGTTTCATCTTGCTGTGTTCAGGTTCGAAACTGACTGCCCTCTGATGTGCAATGCAATTCCTTTCCCTGCTTCATGAGGGCCTTTCTTGTCTAAGGAGTTGAGGGAGGTGTATGAGTTTTGCTTGACCAAATGGGTTTGAGGTTGGCGTTTTGTTGGTGTCTGTAACAGTCGTGTGCAGTTGTCGACAGTCTTCAGTGTCCTTCTTGTTGACCTATCGCTCGCGCATTCCGATCAGCATCTTGCTGCAGCTTCTGTAGGTATACTGTGTCCCATGCCTGCATGCCCTGTTGGTATGACTGTGGGAGACTGCAAAGGTGAGATTAGATCATCATATATCATATAATTCACTCTGCCGACCTTTGTTGAACTTATGGATATTCTGGAGAAGGATTTGTTCTGGTTCTCTAGTCCTGTTGGCCATCTGCTGTCTGTTTTTTTATCTGTAGATTTTTGACCTTTTCATTTTTTATTTATGATTTTTGTACTTGAGGTTTTTGTTTGTTTGAGTTTTGTTCTTCTGATTGTTGTTCTTCTGATTGTTGTTCATTTGATTTTTGTTCTTTTGATTTTTTATCTTTTGAATTTTGATCTTTTGGTTATTGATTTTGGATCTTTTAATGTTCGATTTTGATTTGTTGATTTTTTTCATTAATTGAACCAGGGAGTGTTTGTCCTAGTCACATCTTGGAGGAGGCTCCTGTTTCCTTTTGTGTGCATGTATTAATGTATTGTGTTGATTGGATGTGTGTTCTTTTGTTTGCATGTATATATTAGTTAATGTATTGTGTGGATTGGATGTGTATTCTATTTTATTTTGTGGAGATGAACCTTTTTTTATTTTTTGAAATCAAATGTCTTATGTGCACACTAGTGCCTATTTCTCTCTTTGTGTTTTAATGGTTTTTACCCTGGTATACTTGCACTCATGGCTATACCTTCCTCCCTGCCTTCCTCTGATCTGAATTGCTGGTCTGGGGATGCTGATGTGGGGCTGCAAAAATGAGAAACCATTGCAGAATTATTTTTGTGTATCCTGGTTGATTTTTTTTTTTAATTTAAGTATTGAAATTATATAACTACTTTTCAAAACCAGTCTTTTTAAAATAATTTCTTCTACTCTAAATTATTTCTCTTACTGCAGTTCACTGTTCATAACCTGGAATAGCTACATGATAGGAAAGGATTGTTGCAAAGTATCTTTTAAAATTTATTGATTTTCTTCAAATTCAAACATGCTGATTTGTGCAGTGATATGCAAGAACTATAAGGTGATGCTAATCCTAACATGCTAACAAAAATTTAGTTGATTTTATTGGCTTAGATTTTCAATTGGAATATTGATTAATTGTTGCTTTTGGTTAGAATTAACTGTCACCTGCTGTTGCAGAGTCCTTCATCAACATTGCTGAGGAAACATGGATTGCACAGCTCATAAACACTGATCAATTGCCATTTTCTGTGGTTCTTTCTTAGTGGTATCATTCTATGTGTGGCACATCTGGCCCATCATGAATTACTGATTGTCTATTTGGTATGCAGGTTTTCTTGGAGATTTTAGCATTCTTGAGTCTGCAAAGCAGTTGGACACAGAGTGTGGAAGGTCTGGCTGACTTGAATTACTTGCCAGTCTCAACCTGCATGGCTTATTTTCAATAAGACATTGGTTTCTCAGGAGGACCTTATTAAATACCTGAGGATTGTTTATGGATTTATGGGGGTGCTGACAGTGGATGGCATTTTTTGAAGGCCTCCGGATATGAACACAAGGCCATCCCTATAAGCTTTTGATACCGGCTTGTGACACAGACATCAAGATGAGATTCTTTTAAGCATTGTGGTAGCTTGTACAACAAAACTGAAATAGCACGTCAAAAATTAATTTGAAGTAGCTACTAATAGAATGGACTCTTCAGCCCATACCAGGCCTACTCACCTTGTGGAATTGCCTGCCAAATCATGTGGGGGAGTTAGATTCCCTGGCTACAGTCAAGAGGCTGCATGCAGAGTTTCTGGGAGGTGCTCTGTTTGAGTCTGTTACCTGGAAAAGATGCTTCTTTGCCATGTTCATTTTTTAACTTCGTGAACCTGCTGGATGTTCAATCTCTCTGTGGGTGTCTAGTGCAGCTGGATTGGTTGTGGTATCTTGTGTGTGTTGCGATATACTATTATTTTTCTTTTCTTCCTGTTTGTTTGTGGGGTTGTTTGGCACTTGTCTGGATTTGTTGCGTGTTCAGTGTACATCTGTGTTGTGCAGTGGGTTGAGTTGTGTCCATGTGCTTGCATATGCATGTATGGGTGAGTGCTTGTCTGGTTCTCATTGTTATAGTGTTGGCATGGTAACTGGGTGTTGAAGTGTTGGAATGGTAGCTATGCAAGTTGCAGTGTAGGTGTGTCTCTGTGTCATGTATCTCTGAGTGCATCTCAGTGTTAAATGTTGAGCTGGGCTGTGCCATTTTAGCCTCCCTCTTATATGTATTGTGGTACCTACGTTTTTCCTCCTTACCAACATGCCGTTTGCTGTCAGTATGACAGCTACCAGTTTGCATTAATTCCAGCTCCTAAACCTGTGTTTACGTAGCTGTTCTCAATTCTGCTGTGCATGGCTGTGCTGCCTCCCTCAGCTCTGTTGCTTCTCACTGGTCTAAGGAGGCTGCAAAGATGAGTCAAAGGCGAGACAATTGAATCTGTATAAGGACACTCGTTTCTGGTTTCTGAGGTAGGCATCATTCCAAATGTTGTGGCCGTACACTTGTTGGTTACCTATGATTTGCAGATTGTAGCCATTGATCTGCCTTCTTCTTGTACAATTTTTGAAAATATCTGCCTATTGAACATTTTTATTAAACTCATGGGCTAGGAGGTGATTGCCACTGATGATTTTTATTTTGACAATTAATTGGTCTTCAGACCATATTGATGGCTACATTTGGCTTATCAAAAAACATTTTTTTGACTTCTCATCTTTTATAAACTTTGGCAGGGGATATGGTAGCCCACTTTTTTTACTGTCTAACATACAAGATCTAGTTTTCACATTTGAGGAGTATCGTTTTGGTGGAGTCAGTGTTGCACCAGTGCCGTGCTGCCAGCTTTCTCTCATTGTCTTTGAGCATATTTTCTGTGGAGAGTGGCTTGGACGCTAGATCGAGGGGGGAGAAACGACTTTGGCATGCGCCGTGCAGTCCTGAATTTCAAAGGTTGTGTCTTAGGCGGCCTGGGGACTTGAATTCATCCATTCTTCAATTGAGTAAGATAGTTTTTTGCAGCTCAAAGTTGTTACCTCTGAAGCCTGTTTGTACTGGCTCCCTGTTGGCTGTCATGGCACCCCTTGCTCATGCCAGTGAGAGATAGGAGGCATGGCATGCATACAAGTGGGTCGGGAGAATGGATGGCTGCAATTCAGTCATTGCACCTGAGGGGCTACACACGTATAATAGTTTGATGGGAACTACATACATTTTTCTCTATTGCTATTCATGGAAACAGTAGCTACAAGTTTGATTTGCTGACCTGCCTTGATCTCACCTCTATCATTCACTTTTGCAGCTCCACAGATCAGTGATGAACAAATGAGTAGGGTAAGACCGGCACAGCTATGTATGCCTGCATACATAGCTGTGCAGGCATACGGTCTTGAAGTGTGTATATTGTATATTTAGTTGTTTGGTATGTATTTTCTGTATAACGTATGTTGCCTATTCACCCCTTCATTATTAATACAATGGTTTAGACCCATCTTTACAATATGTTAGCGCTTTTCGATTTCCCAACCCTAATATTGTATTCATATTTTCTGTATAATTCATGTCGTCCATCCACATCTTTGTCATCGTACAATAATGTAGACTACACATTACAATATGTTAGCACATTTGATGTCCCGACCCCATGTTCTTGGGACTCTAACCACATGCATGCGTGATTTCCTACCCCATGTACTTGTTATTTTCCACACCCATGTATTTTGTTATTTATCCACCCCAAGTATTTCTTATTTTTCAACCCCGCGTGTCACTGGTTTTCCCAACGCTATGTTGTCGGAATTATTTGTCAAAATAGACATTTTCTGTATGTGCACAGGTGATACTATTGTAACTGATATTTAGCTCCATGTAATCCGAACCGGCGGCCCCTAGAGATGAGCTGTGACGAATTCAAATTGAACTCTCGCCTTCGTTAATTCAAATAGCTTAGTTGGTAATGAAGTTTCATGTCTTATGTTTAGGAATTTAAGTAATTCATACAAATTGAAAACCCATTGCCAGACGATGGAAATAATGATTTAATAATAATAATAATAATAATAGGAACGTTAGTTTTTTTTGTGTGGAACGTGCGCACGGCGCGCACCCTCACACGCTCACCCTCACACGCTCACCCTCACACGCTCACCCTCACACGCCCACCCTCACACGCCCACCCTCGTGCGTGCACCCTCACATGCACACCCTCACATGCACACCCTCACACGCGCACCCTCACACGCGCACCCTCACACGCGCACCCTCACACGCGCACCCTCACACGCGCACCCTCACATGCGCACCCTCACACGCGCACCCTCACATGCGCACCCTCACATGCGCACCCTCACATGCGCACCCTCACATGCGCACCCTCACATGCGCACCCTCACATGCGCACCCTCACAT
>SDVV010025901.1:0-12344 GCA_016164225.1 Gammarus roeselii | reverse complement strand
CATACATACATACATACATACATATAATTATTGGTTTCACCTCCTGCTAAGATTAATTTGAGTTAGATATTGTTTACGTTTTGTCTGGCTATTGAAGACCGTCTTGCGTGTGTTGGTTGATAATGTAGAGTCGGCGTTGGTATAGAATTTAAATAGGTATTTTTATGCTGAGTTGATCATTTATTACATTTGTATTTTTACTGTAAAAAATTACTATGTACATCGTATACTTGTATATCGATTTCCCGTCTTGTTCGGTTAATTGACGTAGCAAAAAAATTTTAAGAGAATATATAGAATATATTCATTCCTTTTATTGCAAGGTAGTAATGCATCATGGTTTCACGTCTTGTTAGGGGAATTATGTTGGATAATAGAAAGCTTTTGTATGCATACGGAAGGTATGATCGTTTCTACTGTATTTCCGGAGCCACTGGTAAGAGATTTGAGTGGTTATCATTTTATCATTATTATCACAATCATGTTTTCTAATTGAGGTTTAGGCGTCAGTTGAGAATTGCGATAGCTTTTTTTATTATGAGTGAAGCATTTTATTGGGTTGGTACAGTAGCGAAAAAACTATGTTTATGGTTTTGATTAACAAAAATTTCATATGAGATTTTTTTCGGCGGAAATTTGATTTGTGAAATATATCTCGAAACGTTACCCATGCAAAATAACGAAACAAAAATCCAGGTTAAGCTAAAATCCACGTGACAAAAATATCACTTGTTTTCCCTTGATAGACTAACCAAAGTATTTTTTTCGTTCTAGAACGTTCCCTGTATGGTAGTACCGTTTTAATCGATTTTTAATAGAATAATTTCCGTTCATTTGTTGTAGAATTATAAAATATTATTATTAGTACACACACTCCATGGTATATGTATAGGATTAGTTCACTTTATTTTTTATCAGGTTATCACAATTTTTTAGCTTTTCAGCGAGCGACATCTGGCCAGACACGTTGAAACTTGTCGAAAGTTTTCACAGTACTTTGCATGCGGAGTTGCATTTACTTCTCGAATTTACCTAAAAATATGTATTCAAATTAAGAAAATCGTACATGTGCCTGATATTAATTCATTAATTGTGCATTATGCCTGAAGAATGTCCCTTCTTGACTCCATATTTTTCTTTCAATAAGACAATGTTACGCATTTTTAGGAAATTCATAACCCTCACGTGCCGGAATATTTAGCACATATTCTTTATTCAACCTGAAAAGTTAAATATTGCAATGACTTCAAACCAAATTTGAAATGTTACTGTAATATATTAGTTGTAATATTATATAATACCTAATGAGTTTTGTTTCCGATTCTATGAACTCGAGTATGCATATTTTATGTACATAGCCATGTATCATTATATATAATATTCTACCTTGGTGACCGTGTGGGTCCCAGATCGCCGTCTCCTCAAAACATCAAAGTGCGTAGATCAAATATATTTTAACATCCCGTACAGAAAATATATTTTACCATCCCGTTAAAATCAATTGTTTTTGGAATACCCTACACAGAACGCACAAATCTGATAGAAATGATCTACTCATAATAGAAAATACCCAATAAAATGTATACCAACACATAAAACTACATTGATAGTTGCTAATATGTTTACGAGAATGCAAGACGGGTATAGTGCACGAGAATAATAGAGGGGTAAAGTGTACGAGAATGCTTGAGGAGTATGGTGTAAAAAATGCAAGTATGAGTTCCAAGTGCCTTACGGTCACAGATAACCAAGTACGGTGACCGACGTTTCATAAGTGTGTGATCCTGAATGGAAATGGTTATATCGTTAGTTATTATATAAGCATGTGTTCGATTGGAAGGCTGACGACGCGTCGTTATCTTTTCTTGTGATCAGCTTCCTGAGGGCTGAATTGTTTCTTTTGATTATGTCATGTTGTTGAGGCTCAACTTCAACTCCCTCTGCAATACAGGAGCCACCGCTTTCGCACACCCAGAAGTTCGGGAACCCTGTAAATTGTACCTGTTTATTTTTTTTGTGCATAGATGTGTATACTGTAGGCCAGGGAATGGTCGCGTGGAGAGAGCCGAAGTATGTTGCTTGTGTGTTGGGTAGGTGTCGATTGGTTTGGCGTGGGTTCAACAGGTTGTTGCGAAAGTGTGCCGGGCCTTCAATTTTGGTCCCTGTCCTATCAAGATGATGTTTGAGAGAGAGGACCTTGGTATCCTCACGCAAGTGGGAAATGGATGTGGTCTGTGAACAGCCAGTTGAGATGTTCAAAGCCGTGCTCTGTATTCTTTGTATGGAGTTAATGTGTGTGGATGCATGACAAGAGGATCAGGCGGTGTTTGCGTCGGAGATGGTGGGCCTAACGAATTGATTATATAGTGTTTTGGGCGATTCCTTTGAGTGACCGTAGGTGGTTGTGATAAGTACCCGGGACACGCTGAATCTTGGTCTATCTTTAGTGCCGATGTTGTCTGTGTGAGGTTTGAATGTCATCCCCGTGTCATAAGTTACTACAAGGATAGTTGTAGTGGGACTGTGGGGTATGGGAGTGTTGTTGAGCGTGACATGAGAGTGGATGCGTTCACTGTTATTTGAAGTTAATAATGTTAAGGAAGACTTGCTTGCGGTTACATTAATTCATTGTCTAATAACCAGACTTCTAGAAAATTCAGGTATTGCTGGAACGGTGCAGCTCCGGTCTCGGGTTTGTGGTGTTGTGTGATTATTGTGAGGTCATCTACGTGGGCGCTGATGGAAGTGTTGGGTTCTGTTGAAATGGGCAGAGGTGCATGAAAGCATTGAAAAGGGATGGGGAAAGGACAGAGCTCTGTTGGACACCATTGGGGAAGTGGTGAGTTCAAGATGGCTTGTTATTGTAGGCTGTGTGTGCTTGTCTGCCAAAAAAATAATTGGCAAGCCATTTCTTGTAGTTTGGATGTATGCATGTGTGTGTGAGTATTTTCTTGATGACTGTGTTGAAAGACTGTGTCGAAGGCCTTACTAATATCAATGATGCATACCAGGGTGCGTTGGGCTGGGTTCTTTTATTTCAGGCCTTCATGGATGGCCTGGGTGAAGTTGGTGAGGAGTGTGGTTGCGCTGTGTTGAGTCCTGAACCCGTGTTGCGTAGGGGAGAGTGAAATGTGTGTATTATTTTTGTTCGTGAAGTTAGAAAGAAGAAAAATGGCTCTAAATGAGGCTGGATCTGTGGGAGCTTTGCTGGATTTCAGTATGGGTATGATTTTCCCTTGTTTCCAAGTGTTAGGCATTGTATTGAGTAGTACGGAAAAGGTGAAAATATCTGGAAGAATCGCGATGGGGTGAGGACCTATATGTTTGAGGTAAATCTATGATATGCCGTCTGGGTTGTTGCTAACGAGTTTTGGTCTGAAAGATGGCGGCTATGGCCATGGCTGGGGTAAAGGGAGGATCAAAGTTTTCTGGTGGATCAGTAATTTGTGTAACTGATTGGGTATTCTTCCATTGTCGAGATGGTGTAGTACGTGGCATGTGTTTGCAAAGTGTTGGTTGAGTATGTCCGCTTGTTGTTGGTCTGATGGTATGGTGTGGTGGTGGGTGGTAGGCCTGCCTCATGTGTGTCTATATGGTTTCTGTTTGTGTTGATGAGGCACCTAATGAGATTCCATAATTTTGATGGTGAGATTTGGTAGTTGGTGTTTGCATACACGTCCCGCCATAGTTTCGTCTGTTGCTAACAGATTTCTGCGTTTAGAGTGTGATATGTGTGTGATTTGGTCGTTGGAGGAGGGTAAATTACGGAAATGATTTCGCCGCTAAATTTTTCGCTTATTGTGGGCCGAAAAAGCTGGACTGAAACCACGGACGAACCCGGCGGGTGGGTATGTGTTGTCTGTCTGTGTGGTTAAGTACTGTGATGAAATGTTTCGTAGCCGTGCCAATGGTTGTGTATTTTGTGATGTCAGAATTTTGTAGGGCGGTTTCTATTGAGGACGTGTATTCACCGCAGTCTGCTCTCGTAGTTACAAAGCGAATGAAAGAGGCTTCTTGTGGATCGAAGTTCATAGTTGATGACTGCTGGACATGGTAAGATGACACGTCTAAGTGGACCGCCCAAGCCAACTTAGAGCAAGGTTGGGAGAGCAGAAAGCGTGTAAATTAAACTACTTCTGTTTTCTTAAGGTTTGCGAGTGGGTGTGTCTGATGTTCAGTGTGATGAGTGTATCCAGTTGATCAATGAGAACACTGCCTCTCCGATCAGCGCTCTGCGAGATGAGCCAGGAGAGGTCGTGCGAATTGAAGTCACCTTGGCGAGGTAGTCTAGGTGGGGTGTGCATTGCGGTGCACCTGTATTGTATTGTATCTTGCAGATGTGTAGGAGTAGTGATTGCAGTTCTGAAGTGTTGTCGAGTGGAAGTTGTGCGCGAGTGAAGGCGGGTATGTCGTGAAGTGAAGATTTGTATGTACAAGTATAATGAGTCCGTCATCGCCGTCGTCGTTAAGATGGTTACAGCGGTGTTGCGCAACCAAGAAACTTTTGTGTTTTGGATTTGCCTTTCAGTTTTGTTTCCGGCAGTAAGGCGATGTGAATGTGATGTTTGTGTAAGAAGTGTTTGCGTTTCACTTGTTTCTGACGAATACCGTTTGTGTTAATTTGTCGTATGTTCAAGTGTTTGGCACTGGCTTGGGGTTGTTGTGGTGGCTCGGGAAGTGTCGGTGAGCCGGGGGTGCGTTATTTTTACGCAGTAATAGTGGTTAACACCCCACACATATTCGTTTTGCACGATTGTTGATTTCCGGACACGTCCATGATTCGACTTCGATAGGACTTTTTACGTAGTTCACTGTTGGAGAACCCCTTTATTCCTACATTAGCTCGCTACAGTACTTCGCTGACAGTACCTTATATTACCTCGCTGCCTGCACTCTACAGTACCTTTCTTGGCAGTACCCAGGTGACAGTAGGACTCTATCAATAGAGTTTACAAATGCTTACAAGTGTAGAAAGACAACAACAGGACTATTGGCCCAAACTAGGTTGCCTTTTGATAGCAAGAGCATTAGCTCTGAAGTAGAACGTCTAGGAGAGCTTCATGTGCCATTTCTGTTTTTATAACATCAAGAGAGGGAACGGTTTATCTGTTTATCGGCGATTTATGTAGAACTTATCGATCCGCGACTTAAACGTTCCGATTGTATTGTTGTTTACACTTCCGTTGGAAGTTTGTTCCATTTTTTGACAACTCTATACGTGAAGAAATTCGGCGTGGTGTCGAGTGAGAAACGTTTCCCAACGATTTTGAATCCATTGTTCCGAGTCACTCCGTTCGTATCTAGAGTGAAAAGGTTCGCTCGGTCGACGTTTTCCTTACCATTCATAATCTTCCACACTTCGATCATGTCGCCTTTGACTCAGCGTTTCTCAAGCGAATAAAGATTGAGTTTACGTAGCCTGTCTTCGTACGATTTATTCCGCAGCGAGGGGTTGAGTTTGGTAGCTCTACGTTGAACTTTCTCTAATTTAATAACGTCTTTTCTAAGAAATGGAGATCAGAATTGAACGGAAAACTCAACATGCGGTCTTGCAAATGCATTGTATAAAATAAGCATACTATGAGGGTTTCTGTACGAGATAGTGCGAATTATCATACCTAGCATTTTGTTGCCTTTCTTGGCAGCTTCATTACATTGCTTGCTACTTTTTAAGTCATTAGTAATGATGACTCCTAAATCTCTCTCTTCGGGGACAGGAATGAGTTTCTTTCCGAACATTGAATATTCGTTCTTGAGGTTGGGAGGTGCTATGTGCATAACTTTTCATTTCTTTACATTAAATTTAATTTGCCACCTATCTGACCAATCAACAATTTTATTCAAGTCTAGTTGAATCTGCTTACACTCTCGTTTGGTTTGCACTTTTCCTCCTATCTTAATATCGTCTGCAACCTTGCTGATGTTTGAGAGTACGTTGCTATCGGGACTGTACTGAATATTATAAAGAGAACTGGACCTACCTCGGAGCTTGAGACACGCCGCTTGTAACATTACCCCAAAAGGAGGAAGTTCCGTTAAGTACAACTCGCTGCCGTCTGTCTGTAAGCAATCATTTTATCCAGTTGTTAAGCTCGCCTCGAATACCGCTGCTGTGCAATTTTATCAGAAGCCTTTTGAAAGAAAAGGTATATGATATCAATTGGAGATTTTTTGTCATGGATTTCAATTATATTCTTTAAAAAAGTAGCAGGTTCGTAATTCAGGAACGGTTGTGTCTAAAGCCATGCTGAGAGTCGCCAATCAATTTGTTTGATTCTAAGATTTCTGTAATTTTATTCGTTATCAAACTATCCATCAATTTGCCCATGAAAGAGCTGAAACTAATTGGACGGTAATTTCCGGGGCACTTTTTCTCAAAAAAAAGGGATAATATTGGCCTCTTTCCATTTAGAAAGGCCGTTCACCGTTCCAGTACTTAGGCTGATTGACTGCTGTTTGCCTGTTTTTTGCGCCGGATATGCTCTAACTGAATATTTTTAAGTACAGTCAAGAAATTGTTTAAGCGATTGGTTGACATCTTGTCAGAGGGTTACATTTGCTGACGCCATTGACTCTCCTAGGCTATCAACATTAGCTAATCTAAAGTTAGTGACTTCTTCGCAGTTTGTTGACGTTTCCAACTCAAGCTCTATCAAAAACGGATACATTGTGGTCGCTAGTTCCGAGAATAGTGCTCCTTCATGTAGGTGTCTTTACCATTTGGGTCATGAACTTATCGTCTGCAAAATCAATCAGACGTTAGCCGGTGGCAGTGCATTCGTTTGTTTTCCAATCAATGTCAGGGATATTGAAGTCTCCAAGCACAATTCTGTGTTGTGTAGTGACGACATCGACGAGGGTGTTGTAAAGATAGATATCGTCTACAACCTTGCTTTTTGGGGGATGATAGACGAGAGTGATTTGCCATTTTATATGTTTACCGACTACTTTGATTGATACTATGTCGTGTCTGCTGTTTGGAATAGTGACTTTTAATATTTGCAGAGTATTTTTTACGAGAAACAGCACTCCTACGGCCTCTCAGCCTTGTCTTTCTTTGTGAAGTAGTGAGTAACCGGGGGGAGTAACTTCGCCTAAATAAGGCCTGGTACTCAATTTCATCCACAATTCCGCGATTGCTATTATGTCGATACTTTCATTCATTGCAAGGATACCTAATTCTTCCACTTTGTCTCGGAGACTTCTAGCGTTCACATAGTAACATTCAAGGATACCGTTAGTCACATTAGCTTGATTTTCTTGACTTGTACTGCTTCTATTTTAGGGCCTAGTGCCGGAACCGAGACTGCCGTTTTCGTTAATAATGCCTCATTTTTGGAGGGGGTGGGGGTGTAGGGATCTTCTAGGTAATAGCTCGTTTTCTTTCGGATTTTTTTCCGTCAGGTGAGGTTAATCCTATGTGTAATTTATATTGCTTTCAGTATTTCCATGGTTTGATTTGGCATTATTTATATAATTTTGTTGTGTATCTATTATTATTTATTTATGTATGGCCTACTGATTCTATATATTTTGTGTTGATTGGTAGCTGGATTTGGGAGGTGTTTTGTGTTTTTGTATTTTCATACTGTTTAGAGGAATTTTATGGTAGGTTTATTATATAGGTCGCTTGGTAGGTTTATTATATATTATTGTTCTGTATTTCGTACGTCTATATTAAATATTTAAAAGTGGTTTTAATGACTATACGGCTTCTGTATATATTATATGTTTATATTGATATCTAATTATATATCGGGTATAATTGAGGCGCTCGGAACCTGGTGGTTATCGCCTGTTTGGTGGTTACCGGTGGCTATATTTGGGGATATCTTGTGTTTCATATGTGCATAATTCATATGTAATTTATATGTGTAGGGTTTGTATGGTATAATAGTTTGACTTGCTCATCTACGTCATTTTTCGCTGTTATTTTTTCGTTGATCGTGATGAATGTTGGTAAATAATGACCAAAATTCATTCTGCATGTAGGGTATTGATAAATAGTTATACTTATTTCCACATTGACGCTTGGTGCATGTTGAATTTTGTATAGATTTTCGAAGTTTGAGCAATTTATTTTATATAATCATTTAAATTTAGGATATTTCACGTTTGCACCTCCCACATATCACATTACTTTAGGTATGATTGATCGAATACTGTACCATTTTGATGTTTTATGTATATTTTTTACGTTCTCTTACGATTATTGGCGTAGGTACTTTAGTTATAGAAGATTTGTTTTGTTGCATTTCTTTTGTTTACTGTATATCAAATCATTGCATATAGGACTGACCTCATTTATCCAACAGATAAATGTTGCTACCTGCTATATCAAATAAGGTAGACTGTATTGTTTGAAATTATGCTAGGAATCGGTGTTGGTGTAGAATGCAGTCGCACGTCTTAGTGGCTTATTTACGTTACGTTGATTAGGGTACGCATAAATGCGTTATAGGTTATCTCGTACTTCATATATTGTACTTATTATTAGGTTTGATCAGTCATTTGTAGACTGTAGTGTTTGACATTATTGCTTAACTTTGGTTTTGATGTAGGATGTTGCTTTTTTTTAAGCTTGCCATAGGAAAAAATAATCATCAACTGTAGCAGATTTGCTAGAGGTTCATGATTTATCAAAAAAATTCTATCGGATTTGCATAAACTGTTAGGAATTCGTATACACCATTTTAGTTTTAGTTTATAATTTCTTCGTTTCATTTACTGTAGGAGTTAGATATGTATATTAATCGCAAACATACATAGATTATCTTCGCTATCTTGTTTTTTAGCTCGTTAGTAAAACATACTCATCAACTGTAACATTTCAGGGCTGCTCGATACCTCCCATACATTGCTATTATTTTGTTCAAGTGGTGGATATTCATAGGAAGACTGTAATGCGCGAAATTTGCTGTTGGAATTCGGTGCCCATATTGGATGTAACTCTTTTTTTTAGCTTGCCATAGTAAAAAAAATTGTCGTCATCTGTAGCAATTTGCTGAAAATATTCATCCACTGTAGTAGGAGAAAATACTGATTCAGTCTAGGATTACACCACTTTTATTTATTGTGATTGTTATTTTATCATGTTTCACTTACTGTTAGGTTATTTTTCGTTGAACTTTGGGGTGAATTGTTTAGTTATGGGATACTGTTTGCATATAATTTGTTTAGTAATGTAGGTTTAACCTCCCGTGGAGAATTTTTAATTAGTTATTATATGTAACGTGTTGATTTTATTAGGATTGTGTGTCTTGTAATGTTTTACTATAGGAATAGCACTTCCAATATTCCCCTTTCGCAACTTTTTGTTGTTCTGTTAGAACTTTTTGTCAGCGTTAACAATCGATATCTGACACTTTTCTAGGTTGACTCTGAGAACTCTTCTGTCCTATCTGTATATAATATAGGGTACTGGTGTAGAAAACTCCATTTGTTTACTTAAGCTCTCAATTATGTATATCGAACTTTCATCATTTGACATTCTGTATTTTGGTTAGAGCTTTTTGGTATTTTATTTTGTCAAGTGTCCTATGAGTGCAGGTGTACCATGAGTCAAATCTTCAGTAAATGCATGTATCCTGAGAGTGTAAGTTTTCTGAGAGTGCAGGTGCTCTCATTGAGTGCAAGTGTTCCTTGAGTGCGAGTGTCTCTTGAGTGCAAGTGTCCTGTGATTGTGTGTTTGTCTCATATTACTGGAAATATACTGCGAGTAAAATAAGAGTCCTGTGAGTGCTAGTGTGGTGTGAACACTGGTGCTGTATGAGTGTAAATATTATGTTATTGTAAGGTTCGTGTGATTACAAGTATCGTGCAAGTATCGTTCGAGTTTATATGTTCTATGAGTGCAAGTCGTCTCGGTAGATTATTCAGGCCTGTCATATGAAACAATGGTCATTAACTATATCAATTTGCTATAGGTTTGTGATTTTTCAATTGATATACTCCGTTTTATTGGTTACATGATTGGAATTTCAAATCAGTTTCACGTCATGTTCGGTTATATTTACTCGTTTGATATATACGGATTCTCACATGTCATGCATTTTATAAATATATCTTAACCGTTTTCTGATTATACTGTTAGAAAATGATTGCTCGGTCCATGTGTTGTTATATGGGGTTCGAACCTATTTAGATCATTTGAGTTATTCGAGCATTCAATGCATCCACTCTAGCATTTTACGATAGGTTTGTGATGTAAGGACTGTAACCTAATCTATCCTAACCTAACCATGAATTATGATTTTTTTTACAAGTTTTCATGCTTTTTTAGCATACCATGGGGAAAAAACCATCTCTAGTATTTCGCTATAGGTCATCAAATATGTCAATATGCTAGAGGTTGTGTGTGTGTGTGTTTGTGTATGTGTTTAGGTGTGTGTGTGTGTGTGTGTGTGTGTGTGTGAGTGTTTAAGTGTGTATGTGTGTATGCATGTGTGTGTGTGTGGGTGTGTGTGTCTGTGTGTGTGTGTGTGTGTGTGTGTGTGTGTGTGTGTGTGTGTGAGTGAGTGTGTGTGATAGTGAGTGTGTGTGTGCGTGTGTGTGTTCGTGTGTGTGTGTGTGCGTGCGTGTGTGTGTGTGTGTCTGTGTGTGTGCGATTGTCTGTGTGTGAGTATGTGTGGAGAATTACTTGCTTAATCTATTGTTGTTGTAGGATTGTAAACGTTATCATCGGATTATTTATTTATGACGTATAATATCACTCAATTTGTTGTCATATTGGAAAATGTTGGTCTGTTACACGCCTAGATATTGGTTCTGGTCCTGTTTTAGGCTGACTTCATGCATTACCCTAACGGATCTATTGAAACTGTTAGTGTAAAAACACTCCATTTGTTCGTTGTAGGAGTGTGTCAGTTATCTATATCGGTCGCACGACTAATAGAAATTTTATGATAAATGAAATCAACTAAAATAATCCGAACGTAGTCAACTCATCAAACTATTACTGATAAAGAATTTAAAATCATCTGCGAAATATTTACAATTATACTGAGAGCAAAATTGGTCTGTGAAAACCTAACCAAATCACCGATAACTAAATTTGACTCTATAATAAAACAATTAGACATTAAATCGTCCGGGAACAAAGGGAAAACACTATCAACCGTGCGTGAAGGGCTTCTCTTAAATTTACAATTACTTACTGCAGTGAGTTTCTTGACAAAAAAAATCATGGATGAATCGGTTTACTACCTAGTTTTAAAATCCAAGATGGATAAGCTCACAACAAATCATATGGGCTGTAGCGCTACACCCTTATCTGTCATAACAGGACCAGAAATAGCAGAACATAGCAGTCAATATCACAGTCAAAGATTGAATAAAAGTGGGGACGATATGCTAGATTGAAGCGCTTCGCCTGAAATAGCTTTATTTAATTTTATCCAAGGACTATATCGCACTTGTATCACTACAGAACCCCCACTGGAACCGATCAATCAGAAGGAGCCAAAAAATGGCGATGTTGCAGCACTATAGACGGCCTCATTGTCCCCCGTAACATAATCATTGTCCCCCGGTTTGCTTCACTACCTGAAAACCCACACAACACTTATATTTGAATCCAACGGCTTTGCTAGCCCTCCTATTGTCCTAAGTCGTATTCATGTTCTCGATCTCCTCAAAAGTTTATTGATCAATAAGACAGTGATAGGCACAGATGTCAAGGACGTCATTCAAACGTTCCTGGATAAGATGCCTAAGCATTTCACAAAAACAGACTATTAAAAATTGAAGAGGAGGAGGACGCGATAGAGATTCTGGGACAGTTTATAAAATGAAACATGCTTCGTAACACCGACAATACACTCGTAAACACTGTTAAACATTCACTGTATAAAAAAATCACAGAACAGCATATACTGGTACGCGAAACATGTTTGACTCTGACATGTATGCTATCGAACTACTTGCGGGAGACAGTCCCTTTTTGCGACCAAGAGATAATTATATATGCATTTATATATGAGTTTAAAAACTAACCTCGGGAACGCAATCTAATGCCGATCCACTTCAAATAGCTGCACGTAAGGCACTGCCGCAAAGGCCGTGAACTGAGTCTTGAGCAGAGTCCGAAGATGCTCCCAATGGCTGGGAGGGGGGTGTCGGGGTATCCAACGTGCGGGGTCGCTCACTCGTTGACTGCTGGGTTGAGCGGGGCGGGGCATCGTCAGAGCTCCGCTCACTCATTGGCTGTTGGGATAGCCCGGCGGGGCATCGTCTGAGGTCCGCTCACACCGTATCTCCAGGGCTGTTTCGGTGCACAGATCTCCAGGGCGTTGAATTTGCTTATGTTGAATTTCGATGTATGAATTAAACCTAACATATGAGTA
>SDVV010025900.1:0-12345 GCA_016164225.1 Gammarus roeselii | reverse complement strand
GTAAGAGGGTATGAGATTATAGAGGCCGTAAGAGGGTATGAGATTATAGAGGCCGTAAGAGGGTATGAGATTATAGAGGCCGTAAGAGGGTATGAGATTATAGAGGCCGTAAGAGGGTATGAGATGATAAAGGCCGTAAGAGGGTATGTGATGATAAAGGCCGTAAGAGGGTATGTGATGATAGAAGCCGTAAGAGGGTATGAGATGATAAAGGCCGTAAGAGGGTATGTGATGATAAAAGCCGTAAGAGGGTATGAGATGATGAAGGCCGTAAGAGGGTATGTGATGATAAAAGCCGTAAGAGGGTATGAGATGATAAAGGCCGTAAGAGGGTATGTGATGATGAAAGCCGTAAGAGGGTATGTGATGATAGAAGCCGTAAGAGGGTATGAGATGATAAAGGCCGTAAGAGGGTATGTGATGATAAAGGCCGTAAGAGGGTATGTGATGATAGAAGCCGTAAGAGGGTATGTGATGATAAAGGCCGTAAGAGGGTATGTGATGATAAAAGCCGTAAGAGGATATGTGATGATAGAAGCCGTAAGAGGGTATGTGATGATAGAAGCCGTAAGAGGGTATGTGATGATAGAAGCCGTAAGAGGGTATGTGGATGTTAGAGGCCGTAAGAGGGTATGTGATGATAGAAGCCGTAAGAGGGTATGAGGATGTTAGAGGCCGTTAGAAGATATGATGTTAAAGGCCGTAAGATGATATGATGATGTTAAAGGCCGTAAGAGGATATGTGGATGTTAGAGGCCGTAAGAGGGTATGCAAACTGAACTCAGTCCTGTGACGGTGTCTGCAAACTGAACTCAGTCCTGTGTAGGTGTCTGCGAACTGAACTCAGTCCTGTGTAGGTGTCTACGAACTCAACTCAGTCCTGTGTAGGTGTCTGCGAACTCAACTCAGTCCTGTGTAGGTGTCTGCGAACTCAACTCAGTCCTGTGTAGGTGTCTGCGAACTCAACTCAGTCCTGTGTAGGTGTCTGCGAACTCAACTCAGTCCTGTGTAGGTGTCTGCGAACTCAACTCAGTCCTGTGTAGGTGTCTGCGAACTCAACTCAGTCCTGTGTAGGTGTCTGCGAACTCAACTCAGTCCTGTGTAGGTGTCTGCGAACTCAACTCAGTCCTGTGTAGGTGTCTGCGAACTCAACTCAGTCCTGTGTAGGTGTCTGCGAACTGAACGCAGTCCTGTGTCTGTGTTTGTAAACTGAATTCTAGTGTCAGGTTGGAGGCGGTCTAGCTAAAATTTGGTCCTTTTGCATGCATGTAGCTAGTTGATTAGAGCATAAAGGTTTAGTGGTTTAAGGATGAGTGCCAAAGCAGGACAGAACAGGGGCTAAAACACGACACTTGGTAAGAATGACGAAGACGGCGGAGTGCCCACCTTGGAGTGCCTGCCTTGGAGTGCCTGCCTTGGAGTGCCTGCCTTGGAGTGCCAACCTTGGAGTGCCTGCCTTGGAGTGCCAACCTTGGAGTGCCAACCTTGGAGTGTCAACCTTGGAGTGCCAACCTTGGAGTGCCAACCTTGGAGTGCCAACCTTGGCGTGCCCGCTTTGGAGTGCCCGCTTTGGAGTGCCCGCCTTGGAGTGCCCGCCTTGGAGTGCCCGCCTTGGAGTGCCCGCCTTGGAGTGCCCGCCTTGGAGTGCCCACCTTGGAGTGCCCACCTTGGAGTGCCCACCTTGGAGTGCCTACCTTGGAGTGCCTACCTTGGAGTGCCCACCTTGCAGTGCCCACCTTGCAGTGCCCACCTTGAAATGCGCACCTTGTCACTCCAGAATTTTTACATAACATGCTGAATCAAAATGTATCTCTGAAAAGCAAAGAATCTTCGTAATGACTTGTTTATTCTATTCTTATTTGAAGTGTACTAGTTTTCCACCCTACAACCAAAGCATACACGCACTCAGTGACGTTGCGTGCGTGGCCTGAGCCTGCAGCGCGCCGCCCCTTCTTTGTTACAGTCCGACTTCGAAAAGAAAGGCCCGAACATTTCCTTCCTGGGGACTAGGGATTTTCTACCGATGGCCAGGTAATAGGCTATTGGGTAAATTGAGAGTGACGTTAAGTCCGCGGTTTGTGCTGCCCAGTTTGGACAGAATGGAACAGTTGTTGCCCGCGAGGAGACAAAGCTGCTCTGCTTACCGCTGCAGGGTAACAGTTCTGACCCGGCGGGGGACGAAACTGCTCTGCTTACTGCTGCAGGGTAACAGTTGAGACCCGGCGGGGGACGAAGCTGCTCTGCTTACCGCTGCAGGGTAACAGTTGTGACCCGGTGGGGGACGAAGCTGCTCTGCTTACCGCTGCAGGGTAACAGTTGTGACCCGGCCGGGGACGAAGCTGCTCTGCTTACTGCTGCAGGGTAACAGTTGTGACCCGGCGGGGAACGAAGCTGCTCTGCTTACCGCTGCAGGGTAACAGTTGTGCGGGGGACGAAGCTGCTCTGCTTACCGCTGCAGGGTAACAGTTGTGACCCGGCGGGGGACGAAGCTGCTCTGCTTACCGCTGCAGGGTAACAGTTGTGACACGGCTGGGGACGAAGCTGCTCTGCTTACCGCTGCAGGGTAACAGTTGTGACCCGGCCGGGGACGAAGCTGCTCTGCTTACCGCTGCAGGGTAACAGTTTTGACCCGACGGGGGACGAAGCTGCTCTGCTTAGCACTGCAGGGTAACAGTTGTGACCCGGCGGAGGACGAAGCTGCTCTGCTTACCGCTGCAGGGTAACAGTTGTGAGCCGGCGGGGGACGAAGCTGCTCTGCTTACTGCTGCAGGGTAACAGTTGTGACCCAGCGGGGGACGAAGATGCTCTGCTTACCGCTGCAGGGTAACAGTAGTGACCCAGCGGGGGACGAAGCTGATTTGCTTACCGCTACAGAAGAAAGTTGTTGCCTGAGTGGAGACAAAGCTGGTTCGTTTACCGCTGCAGGGTAACAGTTGTGCGGGGGGCGAAGCTGCTCTGCTTACCACTGCAGAGGAAAGTGGTTGCCTGACTTTAGACAAAGCTGGTCTGCTTACCACTCCGAGGAAAAGTTCTTGGCCGGCTGTAGACTAAGCTGCTCTGCTTACCGCTGCAGAGGCAAAGTTGTTGCCCGGAATTAGACAAAGCTCTGTTTACCGCTGCAGAGGAAAAGTTACTTCCCGCCAAGAGACGAGGCTGCTCTGCTTACCGCTACATGGTTGCATTTTTCACCCGGCATCAGACAGAGCTGCGCTGCGCACCGTTGTAGGGTTACAGTTGTTGCCCGGCAGGAGACAAAGCTGCTCTGCTTACCGCTTAGGGTTACACTTTCCGCCAGGCAGGAGACAATGCCACCCTGCTTACTGCTGTCCGACAGACCGCAGAGCTCTCCACCAAAAAGCTGGGGAACGGGCCGTTGCTTCCTCGGCAAAAAAAGGGCCTGCCTGAATGCGTTACTGCTCTCCCACCCTCTTCCTGTCAGAGGGAGAGTGCAGGGTTGGAATGTTGCTGGTGGTAGCTCTCCCGCCCTCTTCTTGTCAGAGGGAGAGTGCAGGGTTGAAGTGTTGCTGGTGGTAGCTCTCCCGCCCTCTTCCTGTCAGAGGGAGAGAGCAGGGTTGAAGTGTTGCTGGTGGTTGCTCTCCCGCCCTCTTCCTGTCAGAGGGAGAGTGCAGGGTTGAAGTGCTGCTGGAGGTAGCTCTCCCGCCCTCTTCCTGTCAGAGGGAGAGTGCAGGGTTGAAGTGTTGCTGGTGGTAGCTCTCCCGCCCTCTTCCTGTCAGAGGGAGAGAGCAGGGTTGAAGTGTTGCTGGAGGTAGCTCTCCCGCCCTCTCTTGGAGTGGATGGATGATTATTCATTTTATAGATCATTAACACTTTATTTTAGTATTTTAATATTTCTTCTTGCTTGGACTCTATTATTTTTCTCTGCCTTTTTTTCGTGGTGATAAATTTTGAATTGGTTATTATTATCATATGTATCGAGGTTGGTTGAGACAAAGTGACCCAGGGAGGGGAGGTTTTCGTGGTACCCGGGGTTTCGAGAACCCGGGGGACTTGAGAGGGCGGATTTGGGGGGATCCACTTTGACCTTTCTGGTGCCCTTTGGGACACCCTTGAGACCCTCTAGGACCCTTTTGAGAAACTGTGGGACCCTTTAGAGGCCCCTCTGAATCCTGGAACCTCTGTTCCCCCCTCCCAGCACTGTAAAACCCATACACAGAAAAATGTTTATGTGAGATGCTTGAGTAGAACAATTAACCATTACAGTCCACGGATTACTGGCGCAGAGGGCGGGGGTTGCGTCGAGGCTGGTCGAGGTGCGTCGAGATCAGTCGAAACATGTTGAGGCGAGTCGAGTTGATCGCGACGGGCCGAAACTGGCCGAAATGATTCGAGACGAGCCGAGATGAACTGAGGCAAGGGGTCTCGGGGAGCTCGGGAAGACCCGGGGGACATGGGTCACCCTCCGGGATTCATCGGGCTCTTTTGCGACCCAAGGGACCAATGCCCCCGTCCCCTATCCCCTCAAAAAATCGGTGCGAAATCAATAATCTGAGCAGTTTTTCTGCCCATGACGAACCTGCTCTTACTTTATTTTTTCACGATCCACAATATTATAACGCTGGAGTATATGTGCGGGAGTTCGTGTTTGTGATTTTGTGAATGGGTATTTTTTCTTCAGTCTGTGCTCGCTCACGCTTGCACGGACCATATTCAGTTTTTGGGGTTGACCTGGACTGCGCAGCTATAAAACCTTGTGACGCGTTGCGGTTGGAAGCCATAGACCTTGTACCAATTTCGACGATGCTGTCTGTGCGCACTGTCGCGCGTGCATGTTATTCTTAGAGTTCTGAGTGGTTGGAGGCGGGGATTTGTTTTGTCTGAGTTTATCTTGCCTGAATAAATAAATTGTACTAAAAATCCAATAGATCATGTAGCTGTAAACTTTGTGTTGCGTTGCTGTTGGAGCTGAATTTGCCGTGTAGCTACTGACCTTGTACTAATCTCGACGATGCTACCTCTACTCTTCAAGTTCTTGAGGATTGGAAGCGGAGGTCCCTTTCGAGTATGCGTTTTTTCTTTTGCGCTCCAGCATGCGTCTGACGTTGCTAAGATTCTCACTTTTTCTTAACGTTAAAAGCGTTGTTTTGTTTTTTCCTCGCACACTTAGGCGTGCGCTGGTAATTAAATTATTACGATTATTTGATATACACCATAATTGGGTGAATTGAATTAGACTCACACTATGTATGTATGTATTCATTGTTGACGATAGTAATACACTGATATAAATTCTATTGCAATCACAGATAATTTAGTTAATGTTAATAATTCCACCAAAGTTATGTAGGACTTTCCCACATAAATTTTTCTACAATACCAAGTACTCTTAGAAGGTTGTACCTATTGCCAATTCAATTATTCTGAGAAGGAATAACTAATTTAGGCAAATCAACATATGAATTTCAGTGTAGAATTTTGCATAATTTTTGTAAGTAGGGACTCAACATGTTCATCAGTTGTATTAACTGACAAATACTTTTTATATGTATTCTTTAATGTTTCACCCCCTAACCACCACACCATGCATCTCTCAGATGCACTGTTGAATCATTTAAAGTCACTTCAAAGTTCAATACTTTATAAAATTGGTCTACAATGTGAAGTATGATATTTTGGTATTCTTTACAATTTGATCTACATTAATGTCATCAACATTTTTTTCGCCAGGCATTCTATTACCGATGCTGCCACATGATCCGTTTCATGTGCCCATAGATTATATGGTTTGTGAGTCATGATGTGCTTGCAATTTCCCCATATATTATAGGTACAATATAATATAAAATATATGGGATTATTAATTCAAAGTCCCTCAAGTTTCACTGAGGGATACTGTCAATTTAGTATGTGTATCAAAGTCTAATTGCCTACAGAACAGACTTATGAACCAATAATTATATGTGGATAGTCAATCACTGAATATATTTACTGAAATAGTGACTTTTTTTAATCTTTGTAGGCACAAGATTTACTAAAGTGCAAATGAATACTTCAACCATTGAATAAGAATTATGGAAAAGTATCTGTATCAGTATCGGCAAGTATAGGCAAGTATAGTATCTGTAGTGTCGGTATCGGCCAAATTTTCGGTATCGTCCCGTCACTAGTCCACGTGGAGGCTGGTAACAGAAAGGCTGTTACACAGAAAGGCTGGTCTATATGAAGGCTGGTCTGTAGGAAGGCTGGTACACAGAAAGGCTGGTCCACAGAAAGGCTGGTCCACAGAAAGGCTGGTCCACAGAAAGGCTGGTCCACAGAAAGGCTGGTCCCCAGAAAGGCTGGTCCACAGAAAGGCTGGTCCACAGAAAGGCTGGTCCACAGGAAGGCTGGTCCACAGGAAGGCTGGTCCACAGGAAGGCTGATCCTCAGAAAGCTCGGTCCACAGGAAGGCTGTTCCACACGAAGGCTGGTCCACAAGATGACTAGTCCACAGGAGGGCTGATCCACAGGAGGGCTGATCCACAGAAAGGCTGATCCACAGAAAGGCTGGTAGACAGAAAGGCTGGTAGACAGAAAGACTGATAGACAGAAAGACTGATAGACAGAAAGACTGATAGACAGAAAGACTGGTAGACAGAAAGACTGGTATCTAGAAAGACTGGTATCTAGAAAGACTGGTATCTAGAAAGACTGGTTGACAGAAAGACTGGTAGACAGAAAGACTGGTAGACAGAAAGACTGGTACACAGAAAGGCTGGTACACAGGAAGGCTGGTGCACAGGAAGGCTGGTGCACAGGAAGGCTGGTGCACAGAAAGGCTGGTACACAGAAAGGCTGGTACACAAGAAGGCTGATCCTCAGAAAGCCCGGTCCACAAGAAGGCTGTACCACACGAAGGCTGGTCCACAAAATGGCTAGTCCACAGGAAGGCTGATCCTCAGAAAGCCCGGTCCACGGGAAGGCTGTTCCACACGAAGGCTGGTCCACAAAATGGCTAGTCCACAGGAGGGCTGATCCACAGAAAGGCTGGTCCACAGAAAGACTGGTCCACAGAAAGGCTGGTAGACAGAAAGACTGGTTGACAGAAAGACTGGTAGACAGAAAGACTGGTAGACAGAAAGGCTGGTAGACAGAAAGGCTGGTAGGCAGAAAGGCTGGTACACAGAAAGGCTGGTACACAGAAAGGCTGGTCCGTAGGAAGGCTGGTCTGTAGGAAGGCTGGTCCGTAGGAAGGCTGGTCCGTAGGAAGGCTGGTACACAGGAAGGCTGGTACACAGAAGGCTGGTACACAAAGTGGCTGGTCCACAAGAAGGCTGGTCCACAAGAAGGCCGGTCCACAGGAAAGTTGGGGTGGATGGATGATTATTCATTTTATAGATCATTAACGCTTTATTTTAGTATTTCTTTTTTCTTGGGTTCTATTATTTATCTGTCCTTTTTTAATGGTGATAAAAATTTTGTATTGTTGATTATTTATCGAGGTTGATACTCTTTGAACCCACGGAATTCGGGGGACTAGGAAGACCAGAAGGATTTGTGGGGACCCACTTGGACCCTTCTGTGGTCCTTTCGGACCCCCTTGAGACCCTTTGGGACTCTTGAGAAACTGTGGGACCCTCTTGAGGCCCCTCTAAATCCTGGAACTATTGCTCCCCCCTCCCAACGCTGTAAAACCCACACACAGAGGAATGTATAAATGTGGGGGCTTGAGTGTAGAAATTAGTTATTACAGTCCACAGCATTGCTGATGCAGAGTGGGAGAGCCGCGTCGAGGTGAGACGAGGAAACCCGGGGAGCTCGGGGGAGACTTGGGTTAGACTCCCGGGACCCATCGGGCTCTTTTGAAACGCAAGGAACCTCTGCCCCCCTATCCCTTTAAACAATAAGTGTGAATCCAATAATTTGAGCAGTTTTTCAGCCCATGATGAACCTGCCCTTCCTTCTTCGCGAGCCACACTTTTGTCATCTTGAACAATGCTAATGTATTTGTGCGAGAGTTTCTGTTGGTGATTGTGTGAATAAGTGTTTTTTTTCAGTCTGTGCCCGTTCGCGCGTGCACGGACCATTTGTAATTTCTGTGGTTCACGTGGGCCACGTAGCATACTATAAACCTTGTGATGCGTTGCGGTTGGAGTTGATCTAATCCGTGAAGCCGTAGACCTTGTACCAATTTCGACGATACTATCTGTGCGCATTGGCGCGCGTACATATTACTCTTTAGGTTTCGAAGGGTTGGAGGCGGGGATTCGTTTCGTCTGAGTCCTTATCTTACATGAATTAATGAATTGTTCTCTAACCGAACTAGCCCGCGTAGCTGTCAACATTATGTTGCGTTACTGTCGGAGATTACTTTGTCCGTGCAGCCGTAAACCTTGTACCAATCTCGACGATGCTACCTGTGTGCACTAGCGTGCATACATATTACTCGTGAAGTTCTAAATGATTGAAAATGGAGATCCGTTTCATCTAAACGTTTTTCTTGCGCGCACCAGCGTGCGTCTGACACGACTAAAATTTTCTAAATGTTCCTACTTTGACAACGTTGTTTCTCTCGCACGCCGGGGTGTGCGAGCCTACTGGAATCCATGATCGTCCAGCCCTACGGGGGAGTCTGTTTTGACTCACGTTGAGGCTTCGGTGGAAATGAGGCCTAAATCCAATGAAATCAAATCCACAGGAAAGCGGGTCAATAGGGAGACTGGTTCACAGAAAGGCTGGTCCACAGGAAAGCTGATCCACAGGAAGACTGATCCTAAGAAAGGCTGGTCTGCAGGAAGGTTGATCCTCAGAAAGGCTGGTCTGCAGGAAGGTTGATCCTCAGAAAGGCTGGTCCTCTGGAAGGCTGGTTCGTAGGAAGGCTGATCCTCAGAAAGGCCGGTTCAATGGAAGGCTGATCCATAGGAAGGCTGATCCTCAAAAAGACCGGTCCACAGGAAGGCTGGTCCACAAAATGGCTAGTCCACATGAGGGCTGATCCTCAGAAAGGCTAGTCCGCAGGAAGGCTGGTCTGTAGAGAGGCTGATCCTCAGAAAGGCCGGTTCCCAGGAAAGCTGATTCACAAGAGGGCTGATCCTCAGAAAGGCTGGTCCGCAGGAAGGCTGGTCCGCAGGAGGGCTGGTACAGATCGATAAAGAAGCGCCGTCCGTCCACCGTGGTTGGAGGGAGGAGGGGAAGGGTCGAGAGGCCCTGATGTGACTTTATTTAAACGACAGCCCGGCCTGGGGGAGGGATGCCCAATCAGAGTGCGGTGATGTTCATTCTTTTCACGCTACACTGCTGATGCAGTTAGACCCTGTGAGTGCAGATGATATTTAACGCTGGTACTCGGCGCTAGTTGCAGGTCTTGTTTGAGCATGATGTTATATTTGCTAGAAGTGATGCCATGTTGGTTTAGGTATTCTTTTAGGGCTTTCGTCGTTGTATTGCTGGATTTGTTGCACAAACTAGTATTATTTCTGCATTAGTTGTCGTATTTCTTTGAGTGGGTTATATGTTTACGTATTACTTCAACATCTCTGTTGAAAGTAACTCAACTATCAGCCAACTGCTCGCAGTGTCAGGATATGAGGAACATGTTGTAGGATTGAGTACGGTAGGGGCATTGGGGAGCGAGTATCTACTGCTGAGTAACGAGTGTCTACTGCTGAGTAACGAGTGTCTACTGCTGAGTAACGAGTGTCTACTGCTGAGTAACGAGTGTCTACTGCTGAGTAACGAGTGTCTACTGCTGAGTAACGAGGGTCTACTGTTGAGTAACGAGTGTCTAGTGCTGAGTAACGAGTGTCTACTGCTGAGTAACGAGTGTCTATTGTTGAGTAACGAGTGTCTACTGCTGAGTAACGAGTGTCTACTGCTGAGTAACGAGTGTCTACTGCTGAGTAACGAGTGTCTACTGCTGAGTAACGAGTGTCTACTGCTGAGTAACGAGTTTCTACTGCTGAGTAACGAGTGTCTACTGCTGAGTAACGAGTGTCTACTGTTGAGTAACGAGTGTCTACTGTTGAGTAACGAGTGTCTACTGTTGAGTAACGAGTGTCTACTGTTGAGTAACGAGTGTCTACTGCTGAGTAACGAGTGTCTACTGCTGAGTAACGAGTGTCTATTGCCGAGTAACGAGTGTCTATTGCCGAGTAACGAGTGTCTACTGCTGAGTAACGAGTGTCTATTGCTGAGTAACGAGTGTCTACTACTGAGTAACGAGTGTCTACTGCTGAGTAACGAGTGTCTACTGCTGAGTAACGAGTGTCTACTGCTGAGTAACGAGTGTCTACTACTGAGTAACGAGTGTCGACTGCTGAGTAACGAGTGTCGACTGCTGAGTAACGAGGCCGTTGGCCATTGAGATCACTCCTTCAGTGATCTAAACACCGCAGCCTCTGAGAAATAAAAGTTCCTGCCTTAATAACCGCAGAGGAAAGAAAGCGCGAAAGAGTCCGGCGCGGCTGATGGGCAGCGTCCTGGGCGGCGTCCCGTGACCACAGGCTGCCATTGTAGCAGAGACACCAGCGGCCGCGGCGCTCTCTGAGCAGCTCTCGCCTTTTCACGACCGTGTTATTGAACAAGTGGCTAAGCTCATTTGAAGTGAGCGCCTTTTAGGACTGCTCAAAGAAGTCTCCTTATTGGATTTATGGGCTTATGAATGGAGAACAACAGTTTTCTTCTCATCTCCGCCACTACCGGTATAGGGTGAGCTACAATGGCAGGGCGGCGTCCAGCTAAGGATGTGGCGGAGAGCGGTGGTGAAGGGGGAGGGGTCACAAGGCATGCTGATACCAAGTGAGGTAGAGGGAGTTCACGGCTGGAACTTGTTGCATCGCTTGGTGGTCGAAGGTCCTTTGATGGTAGAGGAAGAAGATATCTGAGAAAGCATGTTTTATTCGTGTTATTTAGATTGTTTGTATTGATAAACATACATCCCTACATTACTGCTTCGTACATTTTTTTTCTTGAATATTTTACTAGTCGTAAAAATCACTAAAACCCTGTCATTGAATCCTACACAATTCTATTGAAACCAATCGCAATACCTATAAAGATCAGGAGCTTAGGATGAGCCAACTGTGAAAGATGACAGCGTGTAGGTGTCGCCCTTCAACATCAATACACCAGCGAAAAGATTCGATGTTGTCTATGCTTCTTTCTGTCCGAGATCAACCAGGCCGCTGTCTATTCTGAACGGTTTCAAGTTCCTTAAATTTAATAAACATGAGTCGAATACTGCGAGATGAGAGAACATTTTTGTTAACAAATACTTCTGGAAGCCCTTCGTGTTGACCGCTGCTTAATCAATAGTTTTTATTGTTTTCAGAATTAGACAAAAAAAATGACGTCGTTAAATTTGTCGCAATGTTCAATTTGTATGATATGAAATATATCTCCTGAATATAGGCTTTCCATAGATAGCAACAAAAATTTCGTACGATTTGTTGTAAGGGTTTTATTGATATTTAAAACCGGGAACTTGTGTATCAAAAACCCTGTACTAGCGGCCACGCATCACCCTGTACTAGCGGACACGCATCACCCTGTACTAGCGTCCTCGCATCACCCTCTACAAGCGGCCACGCATCACCCTGTACTAGCGACCACGCATCACCCTGTACTAGCGGCCACGAATCACCCTGTACTAGCGGCCACGAATCACCCTGTACTAGCGGCCTCGCATCACCCTGTACTAGCGGCCTCGCATCACCCTGTACTAGCGGCCACGCATCACCCTGTACTAGCGGCCACGCATTACCCTGGTTTAGCGGCCACGCATTACCCTGTTTCAGCGGCCACGCATCACCCTGTTCTTGCGGCCTCTCATCACTTTGTACTAGCGGCCACGCATAACCCTGTTCTAGCGGCCTCGCATAACCCTGTTCTAGCGGCCTCACATAACCCTGTACTAGCGGCCACGCATAACCCTGTACTAGCGGCCACGCATAACCCTGTACTAGCGGCCACGCATAACCCTGTACTAGCGGCCACGCATAACCCTATTCTAGCGGCCTCGCATCACCCTGTACTAGCGGCCACGCATAACCCTGTTCTAGCGGCCTCTCATCACCCTGTACTAGCGATCTCGCATCACTCTGTACTAGCGGCTACGCATAACCCTATTCTAGCGGCCTCGCATCACCATGTACTAGCGGCCTTGCATCACCCTGTACTAGCGGCCTCGCATCACCCTGTACTAGCGGCCTCGCATCACCCTATACTAGCGGCCTCGCATCACCCTGTACTAGCGGCCACGCATAACCCTGTTCTAGCGGCCACGCATAACCCTGTACTAGCGGCCACTCATAACCCTGTTCTAGCGGCTACGCATAACCCTGTACTAGCGGCCTCGCATCACCCTGTTCTAGCGGCCTCGCATCACCCTGTACTAGCGGCCTCGCATCA
>SDVV010025899.1:0-12345 GCA_016164225.1 Gammarus roeselii | reverse complement strand
AGGACTTCCCATGTGAGGGGCTTGTGAGGCCCAGGCACTATACGTAGGTATCTTATATTCCCAGGACTCCCCATGTGAGGGGCTTGTGAGGCCCAGACACTACACGTAGGTATCTTTTATTCCCAGGACTCCCCATGTGAGGGGCTTGTGAGGCGCAGACATTACACGTAGGTATCTTGTAACCCTAGGACTCCCCATGTGAGGGGCTTGTGAGGCCCAGACATTAAACGTAGGTATCTTGTAACCCCAGGACTTCCCATGTGAGGGGCTTGTGAGGCCCAGGCACTATACGTAGGTATCTTATATTCCCAGGACTCCCCATGTGAGGGGCTTGTGAGGCCCAGACTCTACACGTAGGTATCTTGTAACCCCAGGACTCCCCATGTGAGGGGCTTGTGAGGCCCAGACATTACACGTAGGTATCTCGTAACCCCAGGACTTCCCATGCGAGAGGCTTGTGAGGCCCAGGCACTACACGTAGGTATCTTGTGACACCAGGACTTCACATGTGAGAGGCTTGTGAGGCCCAGACACTACACGTGGGTATCTTGTAACCCCAAGACTCCCCATGTGAGGGGCTTGTGAGGCCCAGACATTACACGTAGGTATCTTGTAACCCCAGGACTACCCATGTGAGGGGCTTGTGAGGCCCAGACATTACACGTAGGTATCTTGTAACCCCAGGACTTCCCATGTGAGGGGCTTGTGAGGCCCAGACATTACACGTAGGTATCTTGTAACCCCAGGACTTCCCATGTGAGGGGCTTGTGAGGCTCAGACACTAAACGTAGGTATCTTGTATTCCCAGGACTTCCCAAGTGAGGGGCTTGTAAGGCCCAGACATTACACGTAGGTATCTTGTAACCCCAGGACTTCCCATGTGAGGGGCTTGTGAGGCCCAGACACTACACGTAGGTATCGTGTATTCCCAGGACTTCCCAAGTGAGGGGCTTGTAAGGCCCAGACATTACACGTAGGTATCTTGTAACCCCAGGACTTCCCAAGTGAGGGGCTTGTAAGGCCCAGACACTACACGTAGGTATCTTGTAACTCCAGTACAATTCCTATGAGGTGCTAGTGTGGCCCGGAGACTTCTTATGAGGTGGGTATCTTGTACACTCCACTGACATTTCATGTGAGGTGTGCTTGAATGGCCGGATATTACACGAGGGCATCTTGTAACTTCAGGATATTTCATTTGAGGGCCTCTGAGGTCCCGGACATTATAAGTGAGCTGATTCCTAGGCAGGGACATTTCACTTGAACTGGTTGACAGCTTTTAACTACAGGAGATTAAACACCGGCTTCTTGTAACCCTGGGACAAATGTGGTGAATTGCCTCTTGAGCTGCTCGTAACGCTTTGATATCACAAGTGAGCTGCTTGTAACGCTTTGATATTACACTTGTGCTGCTTGTAACGCTTTGATATTACACGTGTGCTGCTTGTAACGCTTTGAGATTACACGTGAGCTGCTTGCAACGCTCTGATATTACACGTGAGCTGCTTGTAACGCTATGATTTTACACGTGAGCTGCTTGTAACTCTTTGAGATTACACGTGAGCTGCTTGTAACGCTTTGATATTACACGTGAGCTGCTTGTAACGCTTTGATATTACTCGTGAGCTGCTTGTAACGCTTTGAGATTACACGTGAGCTGCTTGTAACGCTTTGATATTACACGTGAGCTGCTTTAACGCTTTGATATTTCACGTGTGCTGCTTGTAACGCTTTGATATTACACGTGAACTGCTTGTAACGCTTTGATATTACACGTGAGCTGCTTGTAACGCTATGATATTACACGTGAGCTGCTTGTAACGCTTTGCTATTACACGTGTGCTACTTGTAACGCCAGGACATGACGGTTGAACTGTTTGTAACGCTTTGATATTACACGTGAGCTGTTTGTGACGCTTTGCTATTACACGTGAGCTGCTTGTAACACCAGGACATGACGGTTGAACTGTTTGTAACGCTTTGATATTACACGTGTGCTGCTTGTAACGCTTTGAGATTACACGTGAGCTGCTTGTAACGATTCAATATTATACGTGAGCTGCTTGTAACGCTTTGATATTACACGTGAGCTGCTCGTAACACTTTGATATTACACGTGAGCTGCATGTAACGCTTTGAGATTACACGTGAGATGCTTGTAACGCTTTAATATTACACGTGAGATGCTTATAACGCTTTGATATTACACGTGAGCTGCTTGTAACGCTTCGATATTACACGTGAGCTGCGTGTAAGGCTTTGATATTACACGTGAGCTGCTCGTAACACTTTGATATTACACGTGAGCTGCTTGTAACGCTTTGAGATTACACGTTAGATGCTTGTCCCCCTTTAATATTACACGTGATATGCTTGTAACGCTTTGCTATTACACGTGAGCTGCGCGTAACGCTTTGAGATTACACGTGAGATGCTTGTAACGCTTTAATATTACACCTGAGATGCTTATAACGCTTTGATATTACACGTGAGCTGCTTGTAACGCTTTAATATTACACGTGGGCTGCTTGTAAGGCTTTGATATTACACGTGAGCTGCTTGTAAGGCTTTGATATTACACGTGAGCTGCTTGTAAGGCTTTGATATTACACGTGGGCTGCTTGTAAGGCTTTTATATTACACGTGAGCTGCTTGTAAGGCTTTGATATTACACGTGAGCTGCTTGTAAGGCTTTGATATTACACGTGAGCTGCTTGTAACGCTTCAGGGACGATAATCATGGACTGCTTGATCCTGAAAAGGTCGTGTAAATAAATTAATTATAACAAGAAACTTCAATACCGAGTGAGGTTAGCATATTCTTGATCAAATTAAATCCGGCCACATTATTGAACTTCAGTACACATTCCGGAGACCTTTCTGGTCATATTTAAAAATTTCTTGAATAATATGAAATGTGACAAAATAATGGCTACTCCGATTTATGAAGGTCAGGTTCCCAGGAAATTAATCAATTTCGTCCACGTTGTTTCACTCATAAATAATACAAATGCTCCCCATGTATAATTGAATCGATGGGATCCCCACCAGCCCCACAGTACATGGATCAGGTCCCATACTGTCGTGATAATGGAGGCATCCGCGAATGCAGGTATTCAGTGTTCGGGATAGATTTATTTATTAATGATCGTTTCTAATTCATCGTGTGATGATGACACGACAATTTACGAAGGCAAGTCGCCGGTTGAGGAACATCGATTGTTTGGCTCCCTGCGAAGCCGAGGCCTCCTATTATGCATTATGGAACATCCTCTCCTTCACCAGCAAAACTTGTATGTTACTGGGATTGAGATAACAGTAACATGTAACCTGTTGTTATAGTCAAACAGTTATTGTTTTCAGCAACGCGGTTGTTACGACGAAAAAATATCCAATCGAAGCGTCGTCAACGCGTTTTAAGTAATACAATTCACGGAATGGATTTCAAACAAAATGCGATGAGGGAATGAAACAGAGAGCATTGGAACGGATATTACAACAGAAAAATACATGATGAGAAATTGTATAGGCTAGGTCGGTTTCGCAGTTAATCGTGAGAGCATAACATGTTAGATACTAATGAAGTGTTATTATATTACTCAACCATTAAATACTATCCACAGTATTGATAACTACATCTGCATTTTTAGGTCAGAAATATTTCACTATTGGGCGACTTCCATGCGCGTCCGGCCATGGCCATCCAAACCGGGTGGCCATGGCCGGACAAAGAGGTTCAGGCTCTCGGTTCAGCGACATGCCGGCGGTTAGCGTGAAGTCGTTCACATAAAGGCACCACCACCAAATGATATGCTACGCATAACAGACGCTCGCTACCGCTACCGTGGATGGGGTCTATTTGTCGTCACTCTCACGACGATGACACTCGCTTTCGCTGCCGTGGGAGGGGTCTATTTGTAGTCAACCTCACGACGATAACACTCGCAACCGCTACCGTGGGAGGGGTCTATTTGTCGTCACACTCACGACGATGACACTCGCTACCGCAAGCGTGGAAGGGGTCTATTTGTAGTCACACTCACGACGATGATGCCCTTCAACGAGCTCGTTCCGGGGCTACCGAGTCCAGCACTCCAGTATGCTCGCGTCCAGCACTCCAGTTTGCTCGCGTCTAGCACTCCATGCCGAACGGGTCATACTATTGCAGCATCTCCTAATATTGACCGGCGACAAGGACGGTTTACGATGCTGTAAACCTATCCGGGAAGGAGGTGCTTTAGATGCTGTCGATAGTATGCGAAATGGATGTGATGGGGTGAGAATCAGACGCTGGAGCTTTAGACGCTATCCATTTAATGGTGATGAGGTAGCGATCGAAAGTGCGTAAGACCCTGCTGATTTGTGAATGATAGGACATCGATGGAGGATGCATCAGACGCTGTCAATTGAAGGGGAATAGGGCGGGGATAAAAATTGCATAGAACGCTGTTGAATAGAATGTGACAGGGTAGTGATGGAGGGCGCATCCGACCCTGTCGCTAAGTGCGTGCTGAGGGAGCGATGGGAGGGGCAGTAATTCCTGTATATTAGCGGGTGATAGGGTAGGAATACACAAACCATCAGACGCTGTCGATTGAAGAGGGATACCGCAGCAGTAGGTGTGCGTCAGATGCAGTCGATAGAACAGTGCTTAGGCAACAATTAGGGGTGCATCAGACACTGACAGGGGGTGATAGCGTAGCAATTAAACGTCTATCAGACTAATTTGGCCTGTTTCTGTTTCACAAATTTGATGATGGATTTTGTATCAAATTCGTTTGATACAGTTACTGACATGTCTTTCACCAGAGAAAATATCATTAAGAGGAATATTGGCTCATGGGACTAGGTTGTCACGAATCTCTCGCCTTGAAATCCCTCATGTCGATCATCAGGCCTCTACTGTTAAGTTTATCCCCAGGACAACATCAGGAATTAATTCAGGTGTAATTATGCCATGTTTGATCGCTGGAAAGCAGCCGGATTCTCTTTCTCTCTCATAGTTTCCATCACAGCAAAGGCAGCAATTTTTTGCTGCAGTAGCTATTGTCGTTGCATAATAGACTTGATGCTGCCTCCAACTGAACAGACGCACTGCTGGCCCGTAAATGCTGCAGGGTGAGCGCCACGGTGTCAATACGTCCTGCTACTTTGACCAGAGCGATCACTGGCAGTATCACATGTACAAATGTCTTCTCTCCTGTGTCCACGTATATACCGGAATTCATATGCGTATTGATGTATAGTTGAAGTTACAGCTCATTTGTATATGGGTCTCTGTATATCATGAGGTTGGGACAAAACTCCGCCATAACAATTTGACGTAAATTTCATACACATTTTTTTATTTCAATTAAGTCAGGGTGTTGTCAGAGCTGCATTATGACCCGAACTTATTAACTCGACAGGTACTGTAGAGTTAATAGGCTCCCTGTGAATAGCGACATTGGATCCGTATTTGTTTTTTCTTCTGGAAATAAGGAATGAACAAATTGCCAATTACAATCCATTATCAGATTTTTATTGGAGGAAACTTCACTGTCAGGCGACTCTGCAAGTTGAAATGCTTTAGGAACAGAAAAAAATTTGTTTATTTATTCGAACCCGCACCACGACAAATGACATGGTAGAAACAACAAACGGGTTATTGTTGTTTTGGTTCCACTTTAATTTGGCTCTCAAATATTTTTTCTTGCGTTTTTTTCACATTTGCCAGTGCTTTGTGTGCCCGTGTGTTGTAGAACAGTTCTGCGTTTTGAATTTACTGGTGACAATTTTATTGTATGAGCTGTTTTTTTCTGGGCCTCTCGTTTCTGTTATCAGCTCCTGCCACGCGACCAGCCAGCCCAGCCACTCAGTGCATTGATGCTAAAGTTTGCAAATGCCATGCAATCCGCGTTGATGTTAACAGCTGCCATCTATTTTGATGCTCACGGATGCATGGGCCATGCAATCCATATTGATGCAAACGGATGCATGGGCCATGCAATCCATATTGATGCAAGCGGATGCATGGGCTATGCAATCCATATTGATGCAAACGGGTGCAAGGGCCATGCCATTCACATTGATCAAATGGGTGCATGGTCCAGGACTTCAATTATGACGCTAACGGGTGCAAGGGCCATGCCATTCACATTGATCAAATGGGTGCATGGTCCAGGCATTCAATTATGACGCTAACGGGTGCAAGGGCCATGCCTTTCACATTGATCAAATTTGTGCATGGTCCAGGCATTCAATTATGACGCTAACGAGTGCAAGGGCAATGCAATTCATATTCACTGCCTCTAATACCAGTGCCCAGGCGCAGTGACAAACGCTGAGGTGCAATCGCCATAGGTCTGATGCGCAGTGACTGTAGGCTTGCGGCACAGTGACTGCAGTGCTGAGGCGCAGTGACCGTAGTGCTGAGGGGCAGTGACTAGTGCTGTAACGCAGTGACTGTATTGCTAATGTGCAGCTACTGTAATGGTAAGGCTGAGGGGCAGTGACTGTAGTGCTGCGGCGCAGTGACTGTAGTACTGTGGCGCAGTGATTATAGTGCTGAAGGGCAGTGATTGCAGTGCTAAGGTAAAGTGACTGTTGGTCTGAGGCCCTGTGGCTGTAGTGTTGAGGTGCAGTGACTGTGGTGCTGAGGTGCAGTGATTGCAGAGCTGAGGCACTGTAACTAGTGCTGTGGTGCAGCGATGGAGTGCTGAGGTACAGTGACTGCAGCAGCTATGGCAGTGCCAACCGACACAACAATAAAAAGCGTCGGGAGAACCAGTTTTTTCAGTCAATTTATTGAAGACACGTCGATCGACTTTATTAATTGCTGGGCCAAACATAGAAATGTTCAATGACTTAACTTCATTTCAATTCATATAACATTCTGTGGTCCCTTTCTTCCATTACTGCAGCTGCTTCAAAAGTCAATGACCTGCTCGCTCATTACCAAGCGTTCTATAGGACGGTCTGCTTTGTTCTCTGGGCCGAAAAGAGTTCCGTGAATGGCGCGTTACGAGTGATAAAATGGAGTCCAGTGCCATCGTTGATGTGTACCCTTATTCGTGTGGGAGGTTAGAAATGAAATTTGAAACAAAAAATTATAAGCCCGATATTAGCTATCAAAATTTTAAGACTAACTACCAAATCTTTTAGACTAAATACAACTAAAACATAAACTTTTTTTTTTCAAATCACACTTTAGTATCATAGAGCGGATATGAAAAGAAATATAATTCAGTAGTTCATTTAAACTATTTTGCCCGTCCTTAATCAATGAGATTATCTTCTAGAAGGAACTACAACATGTAGTATTTCTCTCCTAGCGCCTTCCGCCCCCCCCTCCCTCATTTCGAGCTAATCATGGTAACAAAGTCCTGTCTTTGTCGTGGCTTGATCAGGATTTTCAGCTCAGGCCTATTGTGTGTGGCCACCCAATCAATCACTGGCAGCCAGTGGTCCAATCCCATCAATCCTGCCAGCACTCAGTTGACTGTATTACCTCGTCCGCTTGGACTGTTGATTGGATGGGATAGACATCGAAGTGGGAATAACTACTTCTTGGTTGGAGAGATACTGTCAGTGATCATTTATTGGATATAACAATTGGTCTCAAAAAAACAATGTAACGCACCCAATCGGTAAGACGGCTTCTCCTACGAACTGAACAGTCACCTCCGTTCATTGCATCGGTTTTATGTTGAACACATCGCACTTCCCATCATGATTTGTAGGGCCTGAAGAAGAATTCAAATAACGCCAAGTATTGTGCCAGATACACATATAACGCAGTTCTGAAGGCGCCCTGCAAAAGGTGTGAATTTAGCTGAATCAATACTAGTAATTTTCGATGTCAACTCGCTCTTTATTACTGGCGGTGTTTAAGGTAAATAAAACTAATGGCCATCTATTTTTTCCTTTATGATAATCGGAACTTAACAGCCAGCAACAGCCTACGAAAAACCAGAATACGTTAGTTTTATGAATGCTAATCGTTTATCAGTGCCGTAACTACTAATTGAATGGATTCTTCCAGGCATTTAGGATTTGGGTGTTTTTTGGGGTAGGGTCTTTTTTATATAGGAAGCAAATCATAAGGTAAGACAAATCAACTGAGACCTCCTCCTGTCCTATTCTTCCAAACCTTTATTATGCCACCTTCGTCAAAATATTATCTAACCCCCATCGTCTAAATCACAGCAGTCCAGAAACTGTGCTTTAGGAATCATTCATCTTATGAACCTTGGCGTCTGGATACAAAACAGTCCACAAATTGGGTTCTAATTTTTAGGATTTTCCGACTAATTTGGGTTATGTACCGGGTGTTGGTGATGATGCAGTAACACGCATGATGGGGGATTGATGTCAGAGTGAGCAGAGTGGTATTGCGGTTGAGGCAGCGAGGCCATGTTGGGCTCGGTGGTGTGGCGTATGAGGGGGTGAGGTCACAATACGCCAAGTGGTGTTGCGTATGGGGGAGTGAGGTCACATCACGCTCAGTGGTGTTGCTTATGAAGGAGTGAGATCACATTAGGCTCAGTGGTGTTGCGTATGAGGGAGTGAGGTCACATTGCGCCCAGTGGTGTTGCGTATGAGGGAGTGAGGTCATATCTTCTTCAAGAAGCCATAAATATATCCCTTTCATGCCCTTGCCTGTTTCCTTAATATCGACCTTGCCATTAAAAAAAATCAGCTACTTTCCCACTTTCCTGGAACATCAATAAATTTTATTAATGAGTAGCATAAAAACTGAGTTAGAAGCCAGTATTTTTGGCGGTCTCAATAAGGATGATGTCTGACGGAGAAAAAAACTTTTTTTTTTGCCAAAAGATTAATCGCCTGAAGACTTATCTACCATCGCAGAAAAGGGTATAAAAACGACATATATGATGGTCTGCGTGAAGAAAGTTCTGCCAAAGAATCATTGAGCAGGTAGATCCATTATTGTTGTAGTGAAATCTGGAATACAACGAACTTGAAGACTAAATGATAGATTTCAATGATTGGCAACCGTAGTTAGTTTTTAAGATCGTCGCCTGCACTGAATTCAGTTGGTTAACTGAACTTCAAGGAAATAAAATGCGACAGAAGCCTCGTGGTAATCGCCCAACACGCAACGGCTATGAGGGTAAGATAACCAACTGGTAGCGTTTACATGAATGAAGAAGCACATCGAACTTATTTATAATGCATTGCAGTACTTCCGTATAAAAAGGCTCTAAGTTAGAGTGAAGAAATATAATTTGTCATGGTTCGTCTATAGCGAGACTACAAACCACGCTCTTCCCAAATGAAATTCGTTCGTCTACAATGAGACTACAAACCACGCTCTTCCCACATGAAATTCATTCGTCTACAATGAGACTACAAACCACGCTCTTCCCATATGAAATTCATTCGTCTACAATGAGACTACAAACCACGCTCTTCTCGTATGAAATTCATTCGTCCACAATGAAACTACAAACCACGCTCTTCCCATATGAAATTCATTCGTCTACAATGAGACTACAAACCACGCTGGAGGACGACGCTGAGACAGCCGTAACTAATCTGAAATCTTGGTATAATAAAAATGGACTCAGGCTCAACTATGAATAAATAAATGTATCATGTTCGGCTCCAACTGGAAAAGAAAAGCAGTTCCGACGAATTTCTCTTTTAGGATAGGCAAATAGGACATACCTGATGAAGACAAAGTTATAAGTCTGGTAGTATAGTTTGATCCTGATCTTCTCTTCAAACACCACGTAAATACTCTGTGTTCCAAGATGAATGGAACACTTTTATTCCTAAACTCCGAAAAAAACTTTCAAATCAAGATTACTGATTGTACACGTTATTTTATTTTCTCACATCAACTACAGTCTTTCAGTTTGGGGGAAATGGACCATAACTCAAAAAGAGAAAGTGCAACGCTGTATAAACTTTGCGACATGAATAACCTTCCATGGTAATCACAGAAAACAAGACCACGTAATTCCTCTCTTTGAAAAAATGCAGCAGCTCAATATCGACAGTAAACTGGCCCACGAGTCGATCAAAATTCATAAAGATCTTGTAGAAAACCAGCTAAAGGCACATATATTCTCGAGGTGAAAAGGAAAATCTATTCTCAAGGAATGATGATACTTTGCACTTCGAACACAGGAAAACAGAAATTGCCTGTAGAGCATTTCCAATCATTGCACCAGAAAACAGGAGCAACCTTCCAACAAGCCTCAAGAATCTTGAATCGGACACGCCCATCAGGAATAAGCTTAACGAACATATTTTGTCCCATCAATTCAAAATCGTAACTTTGCCCACAGATATAAGATAAATACATATTACCAATAACTAGGAAATTCATTCTGTTTATGAAAATGTCCGCAGATACCACCGCCATAATACTTAATACTGAGTCACCATCTGATCGATTTTACGCCGATGATACATTTGTTTTCTACATTGCTGCTGATCACAAATGTCTCCGCAAATTAATCAAGGTGGTAACTAGTGTTTTGTCTTTTTTTTTGCATGTTCCAAATGTTTCAATCGTTTCAGTATAATCAAAATACTGCTCCCAGCTTTGACAGAAGCAGAAGCGAACTCACTGAGAATATAATTTATTGAATCATTTCTATCATCTACCGTACCATTTTTGATGGTACAATAATTGTCGCACAAGCTAATATTGTATTTTTTGCTGTAACAGAAGTAGATTCATTCGAATATTGTACTCCTGAATAAAAATATTTTGATTGTTGATCATTTAATCAATTCCTAGCGGTCATGTTATGGATACATTTTATGTTGAACTTATGTCGTCTATTCACCACTTCATTCTTCATACAATGTTTTGAACGCATCTTTACAATATGTTAGCGTATTTCGTCACGAAATGGGTTTATCCGGTGTTATGTATACATTTCATATATAATTTATGTCGTCTATTAAACACTTTATTATTCATTTTTACCCAATTTTTACAATATGTTAGCGCATTTCGATTTCCCAACCCTATGTTCTCAAGATTTCCTATCCACATGAATAGGCGGTCTTCCCAATCATATGTATTCGGAATTTTCCAAATCCCATGTATACGTGATCGCTCCACCCCATGTATTTCGAGATTTTCCAACTTTATGTACTTTTGATTTCCCAATTCAAGGTTTTCTTGATTTATACCTCATATAAGACGTTTGCTGTTGATCATTGATTATAATATTGTAATTTATAACCTGTTGCATGAAATCAGAAACGGCGGCCCGCCAGAGATGAGCTGCGACGAATTCCAATTGAACTTTCGTATACTTTACTTCAAATAGTGTTTATGACAATAAAATTTTATGTGTAATATTTAAATAAATGGAAACCTATTGCCAGATGATGGAAGTAAATGATTAAACAATAATAACTGAAGATAGTTCTTCCATCAAGTTATCGTCTCAACATACTGCCATTCAATTGAACTTTGCAGAATCTGTCGCATAAATGTAGAACTTCCGCTGGGTGGATGGTCTCAAACGATTAAGAATTGGACGAACATTGACCCATTTCACGCTAACGTACTTTTGACCAAACTTTACTATTAACTGAAATGTCCCTCAATTGGCTGGCGGCCTCCTTTGTGCCTCCGCTTCCCCGAATTATTGGTATCAATTCCTGTCAACTGGATAAAACCGTCGACTAAAAAAAAGGAAGCCTTTGCCGGGACCGGGAAATTGATTACCGGGACCATTACGCAATGGGAATGGACCCACTTTACGAAGGAAGTTATGCTCATTGGAGGGGGGGAGGGGGGCAGGAGGAGAAATATACCGACCACTGTGATGGGACGAGTATGGGTGAGATGACTACTTTGAGTCAGCCGGGAACAGCGGAGTCTGCAGTACCTTACTCCATAAATTGTGTTATGGATTCATAGTATATTGAATCTTAAAGGCATTCATTGCAAAATACCAGAATACCACAAGAATCTCTCGTGAAGGATTGTTATTTATTTATATACTTTTTAATGGTGAGGGTGGGTGGCAAGGGGACGGATGGTGCGGGAAGGGGGGAACATAAGTGAAACCTTAGTGAGGCACGCGCTGACATGGTTCATCGTTCAGACGAAGGAGTCCGTAGCCTTTAGTCATATTACCAAAAATAATAATTGAAATACACATGTATGGTTTTCCATCTTCTGAAGAGCAAAAGTTCGTCACAAAGATGATGATCAAATGATAGAAAGTTCCATGTAAAAAAATTTTTGGGTCTCAGGTCACTTATTCGATGTATATTGTGATGGTTGAATACACCTTCAAAAGGCATATCGTACTTATTCTCTGCGGGTGGCCCTATATACATGTTTATATGCATGCATGTATATAA
>SDVV010025898.1:0-12345 GCA_016164225.1 Gammarus roeselii | reverse complement strand
GAGGATTCGTTTCGTTGCATCCGAGTCTTTATCTTACCTAAATTAATAGTTTGTATTTATACAACTTAACCGCGTACCTGTAAATATTGTGTTGCGTTGCTGTCGGAGCTGTTATTGCCCGTGTGGCCGCTGATCTTGTTCTAATCTCGAAGATGCTACCTCTACGCACTAGGGTGCGTACGTATCAAACGTAATGTTCTAAAGGATTGGAAGCGGAGGTCCGTTTCGAGAAAGCGTTTTTTTCTTTTGCGCACTAGCGTGCGTCTGACACTGCTAAATTTTCACATTTTTTCTAACGTTGAAAGCGTTGTTTCGTTTATTCCTCGCGCACTTAGGCTTGCGAGCCTACTGGAATCAATAATCATCGAGCCCTACGGGGGAGCCTATTATGACTCACGTTGAGGCTCTGGTGGAAATGAGGCTCAAATCAAATCCAACAGTGACCATGAAGCATTGGGATGCGTGAGAAAAGGCCTCAGGGGATAGATTTCGACTAACACCATAAACACTCACAACCTGGTCTTTCTCAACGACGGACAACAAACCCGAGTCACCCCCGAAAGTGAAACTACCATCGATTTATCCATTTGCTCCTCCAATGTGGCACCCCAACTTGTTTGGGGAGTTTTGCCTTCAACACACGACAGCGACCATAACCCAGTCATCATATCGCTTCTTACCAACCAACCGAGAAACACTGCCCCACAAGAACTTCGATTCAACTACCGAAAAGCCAGCTGGGTGGAATACTCAGCACACATCGCGTGGAGTGATATAGACAACATCCCTGAAAACTTTTCGGAACACGAAATTGTCGCCCAACTATACGAAAAGTTTCAAGCTGCAGCGGAGGCAAGCATTCCCCAATATGCCCCTTCAACCTCCTTTCCGAAACCATGGTGGTGCCGAGAGGTGCAAGAAGCAAGAACCAAGCGTGAAAGGCTATACCATGCCTACCAACGCGCACGGTCCCCCAGGAACCGAGTAGCGTGGAAAAGGTCATCTGCTGTATACCGAAAACTTCTAGTGGAGAAGAAACGTGAAAGCTATGCCCAATTAGTCAATACGATTAATAAAACACTGCCCTCTCCCAGGTGTGGGAAAAAAATCGACGTATTCAGGGAAAACCCGAGCGACCTATTAACATCCTTTCTGACGGAGGCAGAACTTATTCTTCCCGCGCGAAAATCGCAAACAAACTAGCTCAGACGTTTACCCAGATTTCGCAATCTACAAACTACTCGGCTGCGTTCCAACGGGAGAAGGACTCGCGAGAAAGCGAACCTCTTGACTTTACTTCTAGAAACGAAGAGGCCTACAACAAACCTTTCTCCCTCCTTTGTAATTTTGCGGTACCCGTTGGATTGAGGATTCAAGAGCTGCTGAGAGAACAGTCTCAATCTGGGAACTTATTACAGAGTATATTGAAGAGACATCAGAAGGTCCTAAGAGCAAAATCTCAAAATTTTCCTCTTTTGTGACTGTTCAAAAGGCTGTCAATGAGCCCACAACGATTGCGAGACTTCAGGTATTCAATAATGTCGCCAAATCTATGCCACCCTTTCCTTACAAAAATTTCAGAATAATAAACCGATGGTTCCCTTTATTGAACAAAAGGTGGGGATACTTTGAGATCTGTAATGGATAACTTCATAAAAGGAGAGGTTTTATTAGAACATACAAACATGTCTGCTCTACTGAAAATTGATGTTGCTGATCCAGAAAATCAATTGCCAGTGGAAAAAAAACGATGATTGGTTCTGCAGCCAAAACTTCCCTCGCCTCAAATGAGTGCAGCGATGCGAAAAATTGCTGCATTCAAATTCCAATACCAATCCTGCTCCAAGTCTATCATTCTTAAACTCAAAAATCGTTCATGCACGCTATGTAACTCCGAGCTGGTGTCATAGTGGTCCTGTTTCAACCCCCATTACACAATTAATAATCCAAATTCAACTGTATCTAAGTTTGAAGGAGTGTTGACCACGACGATTAAGCATCGGTTCCTTAAGGCAAGTGAGTGTGACGTCCTCCTGGTGCAGTACAAGCCCTTCAGTAGGCGGGCGAAATTAGAGTACAAAGAAGATTTCCTCAAGTATCGAACTGTAAATGTTTGATTTTTTTTTTGTGAAATTCTGAATGGTAAGAATCAATATTCTGAGCTGTAGGAATTTATGAAAATGATTTTCACACTTTCCCATGTTCAAGCAACTTTGAAGCGAGGATTCAGTGTGAACAAGGACATCATTGAAACCATTGTTGCTCAACGGAACATTTGTGATGGTGTCAAGTACTCTCTTAAGGATGAGAAAAAAAATAAAATTCTGACACCTCAAAAATCACCATCGCTGATGAAATGATTCGCTATTGTAGATGTGCCCTCATTAAGTAGGAGCAGTATTTGGACAAAGAAAGAAAATAATCTTTGCAGACACGCATGGAGACCGGAAAAGCTAAAATTATAGGGGATCTGAGTAAGGAACGCTTTTCCAACGATAAATTGGAAAATGCTGCAGAGAGATGGAGAAAAGAAGCGGATGAGCTGGCTGAGAAAGCAGACAAGGTGAAAAGTATGTCTTCGCTAGCCGAATCAAATGCTTGTAGGAAATGATCGCTTGAATGAAAACATAAGATAGAAGGTACCGTTACAAAAATTCAAAAACTTGAAGATCATCTTAAAAATTTAAAATGAAGTAGTTTAATCACTTGTGCAAACATAGCAAAATTATGTTGATTAAAAAATGGGTAATTTTTGTGGTTACCTTGGCTAATATAATTTAAAGATCCACTCAATTTTATTATGTGTAATTGATTGTCTTGTTTATGAAATGTCGAAATGCACCAATTCATAGCTAATGAATAAAAAACTTCCGTTTAAATTAGGCTAGCACGCAGGCCACACAAGTTTGGTAATTTTCGTTGGAAATTTAATGTAATCATTATGTATATTTTTCCAGTTGTATCTTGCAATAATTAAATCTAATGGAAGTTGACATTTGATTAACTCGCACCGTTCAGCATACTGCATTTTATCAATCTGAACTATTCTTACCATTAAATCTATCAAACTTTTTATGTATACATTTTTGTTTTAATTTTTTATTATTCAGTTGAAGCAAAGGGAATCAATTTTTGACTATGTCAGTGGAGAGAATTGTTTGTACATAATTTGTAACAGTTATTTTTTGGTTTTGGTTCTCACAATTAAATCTGATGATTTCATCATTTTTTTCTGTCTTTTCGAAACTTATCAACTGCCTATAGTTCTTAGGAACTTGACCGTCGCTCACTTTTATTTCCCTCAGGGAGGTGTAGGACAGGCGACTATCCTATATTACGGGTGCTCAACGTCCCCGGGGTCTCCAGTAAAAAATGAATAATACTATATAAAGTGCCAAATATTACCAACTGCTAATTAAATTCTCGATGAGGGGAATGAATTATGTAACAATATTGGGGAAAATGGCGTACTTCAACAGTACTAATGATATAATGGGATTTAAAAAGTCAGGAAATTTTTATATTAGGAGTCATGGAAATCCAGGGACTTTGAACTTCAATGATCAGTATGAACCCTGCAAGTTCGTAAAGCAAGCGAATTTGGGTTACTTAATTCAGTTATTAAAAATCAAAGCTTTGAAGATAAACGAAAGGATAAGTGCGCCCACCCTCTTTAATGGCAGTATAAACGATTAGCACTCGCTAGGCGCATCTTCATAGCTTTCGATTAGAAATGTCTATACTTGAAAGAATTTAAAACCACATCTGTTCACAATTTTTATATTACATGTGAAGATCAACCGTGCAGAATATAACCCTGATTACATGTTTAGTTAGAATATGAACAAAGTTTATACACAAAAGAAGGATGTGGTCCACGGAGTAGCAAAATGTTTAAAGGGCAACCTTCCTAAACCTATCTAACAGTGACCTAATTTAAGAGGTATGTCGGGAAAAGTATCGAACCCACTATAATATTTTAATAAAGATAAAATATAGATAACATGATACAATATGAATATGATAGGGAACAGTTTGGATAACAATAAATGTTGTGGGACCAAATGTTGTTTGAGTTTGGATTCAGAAGTAAGTACTGAAATGGAAGATTTTATTAAATTTGTAATGGATATTCTACCATTTGACACCCTTGTAGATAATGGAGGATTGTGGTTTGGCTTTATAAAACCTTGTTATATTGTAGGACTCTATTTCTTGTTGAGTTCAACTGTACTGCAGACTGGCGCTGTAGATGCTCTTTGAGATTCTTATCATGGTCCAGATGAACAGTTTTGTACATTGAGACTAATATTTGGAAGCTATAAAGTTCATAAATTTTACAAAAGTTCTTGGGTTTGAAATATCTACTTGTATCCTGTATATGAGAGGTTATTTATAGCTTTGCATGCTTCCTTTTGCATGACTACCATTTTATCCGTTTTTATTTCTATGGCTTGCAAACCAAGCATCAATTCTATAGTAGATATAAGGTTGAACTAGGGAACAAAAATTATGAGAACTGTCATATGAGAATATATATTTTAATTTATACATGATTCCAGTTGGCTTGGAAAGTTAGTTGAAATATAATCTACATGATATTCGAATGTAAGATGCCGGTCGAGCTGCATGTCATCACACTGGGAGAGGACGATATTACCTGTGTGTCTGCACTGCTGTTAGCGAGCTATTAATCATCACACTGGGAGAGGACGATATAACCTGTGTGTCTGCACTGCTGTTAGCGAGCTATTAATTATCACACTGGGAGAGGACGATATTGCCTGTGTGTCTGCACTCCTGATAGTGAGCTATTAATCATCACACTGGGAGAGGACGATATTAACTGTGTGTCTGCACTGCTGTTAGCGAGCTATTGATTATCACACTGAAAGAGGACGATATTACCTATGTATCTGCACTTCTGATAGTGAGCTATTAATCATCACTCTCGGAGAGGACGATATTACCTGTGTGTCTGCACTGCTGTTAGCAAGTTATTAATTATCACACTGGGAGAGGACGGTAATACCTGTGTGGTTGCGCTCCTGATAGTGAGCTATTAATCATCACACTGGGAGAGGACGATATTACCTGTGTGTCTGCACTCCCGATAGTGAGCTATTAATCGTCACTCTCGGAGAGGACGATATTACCTGTGTGTCTGCACTGCTGTTAGCAAGCTATTAATTATCACACTGGAAGAGGACGGTAATACCTGTGTGTCTGCACTCCTGATAGTGAGCTATTATTCATCACACTGGGAGAGGATAATATTACCTGTGTGTCTGCACTGCTGTTAGCGAGCTATTAATTATCACACTGGGAGAAGACAATATTACCTGTGTGTCTGCACTCCTGATAGTGAGCTATTAATCATCACACTGGGGGAGGACGATATTACCTGTGTGTCTGCAATCCTGTTAGTGAGCTATTAATTATCACACTGGGAGAGGACGATATTACCTGTGTGTCTGAAATCCTGTTAGTGAGCTATTAATTATCACACTGGGAGAGGACGATATTACCTGTGTGTCTGCACTCCTGATAGTGAGCTATTATTCATCACACTGAGAGAGGATGATATTACCTGTGTGTCTGCACTGCTGTTAGTGGGATATTAATTATCACACTGGGAGAGGATGATATTACCTGTGTGTCTGCACTCCTGATAGTGAGCTATTAATCATCACATTGGGAGAGGACGATATTACCTTTGTTTCTGAACTGCTGTTAGCGAGCTATTAATAATCACACTGGGAGAGGACGATATTACCTGTGTGTCAGCACTCCTGATAGTGAGCTATTAATCATCACACTGGGAGAGGACAATATTACCTGTGTGTCTGGAATCTTGTTAGTGAGCTATTAATCATCACACTGGGAGAGAACGATATTTCCTGTGTGTCTGCAATCCTGTTAGTGAGCTTGTAGTCATCACACTGGGAGAGAACGATATTACCTGTGTGTCTGCACTCCTGATAGTGAGCTATTAATTATCACACTGGGCGAGGACAATATTACCTGTGTGTTTGCACTGCTGTTAGCGAGCTATTAATTATCACACTGGAAGAAGACTATATTACCTGTGTGTCTGCACTCCTGATAGTGAGCTATTAATCATCACACTGGGGGAGGACGATATTACCTGTGTGTCTGCAATCCTGTTAGTGAGCTATTAATTATCACACTGGGAGAGGACGATATTACCTGTGTGTCTGAAATCCTGTTAGTGAGCTATTAATTATCACACTGGGAGACGACGATATTACCTGTGTGTCTGCAATCCTGTTAGTGAGCTATTAATTATCACACGGGGAGAGGACGATATTACCTATATGTGTGCACTGCTGTTGGTGAGCTATTAATCATCACACTGGGAGAGGACGATATTACCTGTGTGTCTGCACTCCTGATAGTGAGCTATTAATCATCACATTGGGAGAGGACGGTATTACCTGTGTGTCTGTAATCCTGTTAGTGAGCTATTAATTATCACACTGGGAGAAAACGATATTACCTATGTGTCTGCGTTGCTGTTAGTGAGCTATTAATCATCACACGGGGAGAGGGCGATATTACCTGTGTGCCTGCAATCCTATTAGTGAGCTATTAATCATCACACGGGAAGAGGAAGATATCGCCTGTGTGTCTGCAATCCTGTTAGTGAGTTATTAATCATCACACCGGGAGAGGACGATATTACCTGTGTGTCTGCAATCCTGTTAGTGAGTTATTAATCATCACACCGGGAGAGGACGATATTACCTGTGTGTCTGCAATCCTGTTAGTGAGCTATTAATTACCACACTGGGAAATAACGTAAATAATGTATAAGTGAAATGAAGTGACGCAAAAGTAGAATTATGGGCATGCTGCGCACCAATAAGCTACCAGGACACGCATTACAATCGACTGTCCTGGGCAGATCTAGATTCTCTATTGGGGCTCCTAACTACACCCTACGGATACAAACGCAAGGCCTAAACCCCAAAAAGGGGTGTGGCCTTTTTGGGGTCACAAATTTGCTATGTCCTAACACACATATTAAATTTTAGCCCATGAGCGCTACACGGTTTGACCAGCCAACAACACGCACTGTGAGGCAGGAGTGAGGTCTGAGATCAGTGGAAGCAGCAGATCCCGATTGATCTCGCTGGTGAACCCCAGCAGCATCGTAGTTGTCGGCCCATCCCCCACTCACGTCATTCTGCTTCTCAATGAAACCACCAAGGGTTGGGAGAGCGTCTAGGCCGCGTCAAATATTATCCATTGCACGATCTCTCGCTACCTGCACATTGACGTCTTTCCTCCATAAAGCCTGCCTCACGCCATTCATCCACCCGAACTTCAGTCAACCTCTTGGCCTACGTCCACCCACCTCCTCTTTCATCGCCCGTTCCACCAATCTACCATCATCCATCCTCACCATGTGATCGAACCACCTCAAAACACGTGAATCTACTCTGACCTCAAACTTCCTCAGCATTATTGATTTTATCTCTCTGTGTCACTCTGGCCATGCCTCTCAAACTTTTCTTCTCGAAAACATGCGACCTTCTTCTCTCTTCCGCTCCCGCCTCCCTACACCATTGTTTTGTTATTAAAAACTTCCTGACCACCTAGTAATAAACTTTCGGATGACCATTTGATGCTGTTCTCTGTTTATACAAGTATCAGTACTGATGTTTTTTTTAATTTATAAGAAATATATTTTACAAATGACTGGTGATTTTTATTGGAAACAATTTATTCTGAGGAGAATATTCACAAATACTTAAATTTCACTTTCTACGATAAAAAATCGTTGGAAATGGTTGAGGTAATGTATTTCTAAATTGGATGCTAAGATATATGTTGGTTTACTACGATTTTCAAATTGCAGCCATGTCATTGAAAATGTTGAGGGACCGATGGCCCATGACGAGAACTCCTTAGCACTTAGAAATATCGCCATTCGCTGGGGGATGTTTGAGGAATAATCTGCCGTTCAGATCTACGTATGGGGATCATCTTCAATTTTAACTACGAAAACTATATCCGTGTATTAAAAGCGAAGACTTCGAATTTTGAAAGTTTGTATGGAGGGCACCGACGTACGACAGCAACAACAGTGGCCCTTTCGGGTCAGCAAGGCCAGCTATACCATGAATTAAGTCAGCGCATCTTCGAATAAATTTGAAATTTGCTTATGTCGGATGACGCTAAATTAATTGACTTGATTGTATGAGAGTGGCTGAGAATTTTAACGCGGTGAGGTCAGTGTCTAGGCACCAATCGTCAAACCAGCTGTTAGTGGTGATATCCGTCTAAGTTGTCTCTGAATTTGATTCATGGAATTAGAGGGACAAATTTTCTGAGCCTCAAAGCAAGAAAGAAAGACATCGAGCTCGATTTTTAATTTTCTGTCAAAATTATGTGTATTACGAACACGAAACCACAGGACAGATGCGCATCCCTGACAAGCTTAGATTAATCTTTTTGAATGAAAAATACTTGCTATAAAATACTGTTACTGCCAAGTGCCAGAGAAAAGCGGCGTCGTAACGACTTATATGAGTTAATGAACTTCTGGCCATTTGAAGAACTGAAGAATTATAAAAAATTCAAGTAATAAAATTGAACGAATAGTATGGTACCTTCCGTTTGTTTTTACCTATCTCCCACAAACTATCTCCCACAAACTTTTTTTAGATTTACTAGGTATAAATTTATTGTTCCAAAAGGACATACCATCTGTGCATGAATAAACTTTTTTATTATTTATTTAATAATTCGCGTCGGACCTGAAAGCATACGAAGACGGAGAAGCAACATGCTGTTCACGAACATTCGTAAACGAATGTTATGTTTTTCTTTCAAAGAAACTGGCATTTTGAGAAAAATATCTTCATTAAAATCAACTCTTAAGACCCTTTCCAGGTTTGAACGTGCAACTTAAACAAGAATGATTGTGAACAGACCTTTAATTATTCAATATTGGCACTACTTCTGTTTCTGTTAGCGTTGATGCAGCGCCAGTTTCAGTATATCGTCGATCGAAGGTTGAGTGAGGAGCAAAGGCGCAGTAGGGAACATTTCAGTATACAGTGAATTGTTAGGGACACAAGATGGCGCACGTATACTGTAACAATAACTTCGTCGAACGAGGTATAATTGTACGAACACTTCATTGTCCCTTTAATTGTACCCAATTTTGACACCACACGGAATCTGAATGAAGTTTAGAGGGTGATAGGGAGGAGGGGGGTTGTTTCATTGGCTGGGGCATGATGTGTACTATTAATCTGACGGAATAGTTGCATCTGCGTTGTTGTAAGCATGAATGCTTACTGCAGCTCCTTGAAGAAATAGGTGGAATGGTCTGTTTGGCGATAGCAACGTCGATATTTAGCCTTCTTACATTTTACTCTATCACACAGTACGATGCTCGAACAACGATGCTGGAACAATGCAGAACACCGCGCTCGGCTCTTGTAATAATACGCCTTCAAGTATTGGAGTTGTTGATTCTTTTCTGTTACAAGGTCTTTCACACATTTGAGTTCAAAGATTCTTTAGCCAGTGAACGGGTATATGATAAATTGTGCTCTCAGTTAGCGGAGGATTTCAAAATGTCTGCATTATATTGAGCGGTTGCTTTAGTACTTTTCCATTTATTTACTAATACTCGAATGGATATGACTCGAACAAGTCACATCCATCCGATGGAGGACTGTAAGTCGCCTCGCAGTTCTTCCTCCGCTTTCCTCATGACGACCCGCTTAGTCGATCGCACAGACTTTCTCTGCTCAGTCGGCCGTCGGCCCCCGTCGCAGTAGCATCTAAAAGCTGTCGTCGTCCCGACCAAAGCGCTTCACCCCACGCGCTGCGTCGCTTACACTACCGAAGAGGATATTGCAACTCGCAGCAAAGATCACGTGTTTGAGCTGGCCAATTTCCATCGATTGCAGAGTGAATGTAGTTTCCTCAGTGAATAGAAACAATGCAAAAAAGCTAAACCGTTTCAAATTCATGTGATCATATAAATTTACTCCATTTAACATATTATCGGAGAGATTCAATCAAATGGTACATAGCACAGACGATGTAAACGGAACTTGACCCCAAAAGTGCCTGCATGTTTTGAATTGTGGTCGCTGCCGTTGGGCGACATGGGACGACGTTAACGGGAACACATTTCCTCTTTTCAGAACAGAGTAGCACAATGCTTATTGGAATACATTTCCTGTAAGCGGAACAAATTTAGAAATAAACTCTCATTCCTGTATTAAGCGAAAGGTTTGCCAAGAAAAAACTGTAATGAAAGCCACTCTCCTTCCTGCTGACCACGATGGACGGCATCCCAGAGAGCAACCGAGCAGCGTTGCTATATTCCATGAAAAGTGCAACCCCGAGAACCGGCCCTCATCCATCGCCATTTTATCGCAACGGGAAGAGGTCCCGGTTAAGTTGCAGCTTCCTGAAGTTCTTGTTACCATCACCGAAGCAAGGGCTATAACGACCAGGAAGTGCGAGAGCATAAAGTTGAGGCCTATAATTTTGGAAGAAGATTACGGCAAGGGTGAAACTTCTGCTGGTGAGAGAACTTTGGAAGCACTGATGAGAGATGGGAGGGAGCAGATTGTAAAAAAAATCGCTTATAATGTGCATTTTATTATAGACCTTATGAATGAGATGCAACTTTGTCCCAAAAACGGCAGTGCAATTGTTGAGGTATGTCTATACCGTAAGAAGTTTTTGAAACGTTCATTTATGAATATGATATCCTTAATTAAACGTGTTCTAAAGAGGGCATGGATTCACTTTAAACGCAACTGTAGTTATGTAAATATAAATACTATACTATTAGCATTAAGAATAATTGAAATGTTTCATCCCTACATTTCGTCAGAATTAGTGAAATATTTAGGATTATGGTTTTATTACGAAACTCCCACGTTATCTCTGTTCCTCAAAGTACCTAAGTTGGAAAAAGAAGTCAGTACCAGTGATCAGAAACGGAAGTGGAAGAACCTCTTTCTGCAGATTTCTGTTTTGAATGAAATAACGAGGCACGATTTGCCTATTCCACCTTTAGAGGATGTTTTGCTCACAGCCCTTATGAAAAATGAGGTCGTGATTCTACAATCCCACAGTATGGCACTCGACAACTTCCCTGACCGAGACTGCAGAGTTCCTACCTGGACGGGTAAAAGTTACTACTGTCAAGATGGAATATCAGCAAAAGAACAACCAACTAAGAAGGACTCATTTCACCAGGGATTATCCAACCAGATCTCTGGTCCTGTGACGTCAGTTTCCTCTCCCAAAAGAAATTGCCTAAGTGTAAATAACAGAGGGGAACTGTCTTCAAGAGGTCTTGTGGGTGAACGACATAGCTGGAGGTTGACCAATGACATAAGTTCTTCTCTGGTGGAGTCGAACTTTTGCAATCGGTGGAATCGGAGCACATCTTCATTGAAATTCGATACGGAAGAAACCTCATTTACAAGCTTAGCGTCTTGTAGAGAAAAAGTTGTATCTGCAGTGCCGTTTATCACCGAACCACGTAAATTTTCTTCCAAGAAAAGCGACAAAATACAGCTGTCAAATAAGGTTATTCTTGGGCCAAATCCCAACAAAATTGTCAGTATAGGGAGACACTTCGATGCAAAGCATATAAATTCGATGAGAGGGAAGCTGCCCATCCCACTGGCAAACGGATTGGAGTCTTCCGCCACGAATACCTCTTCAGCGTGCGGAGCAAACTCTTCCACACCGAACATCACTACAGCGTCCGGTCCGAAATCTGCCGTACCAAACACATCTTCAGCGTGCAAACTCAAGCCCTCCGCAGCAAATACCTCTTCAACGAGCACACCGAAGTCTTCCTCGCCGTCATATTTTAGCCGCCAGAGGGACGGTGTCGGCCCTCCGCCGTCAATTCACCGCCTGTCCGCTAACTTCCCGCGACAGTTCCTGATTCTCTTGCTGCTAGTTGGCCAAGTTGCAGCCCTGCCAGCCGTCATCAGAATTGGTGAGTAAAATTTTTTTCTGGACACATTTTCCAAACTCGTTTATCGATTCAGATGTCTTCTCAGTGTATATTAATTTATTAGGGCTTCTCTAAACTATGCTTTATGGACGTGGAACTAAATGGAATAGGATTCTTGAAATTAGGTTCAGGAGTTTTATTATATTTGTGATGAAATTGAAGCGTGTCATCGCACTATTCGAACAATTATGAAATCTCACGTCTTCTCCAGTACGTAACAGTTGTGTGAACTGTTATGAGTTGTTGTGAACTGTTGTGAGCTGTTGTGAACTACTTTCTGACCATAATATGGGCTTCATAATGATATT